>BHFT01033027.1:0-61106 GCA_004320025.1 Laticauda laticaudata
TTCCAGGGTACCTTATTTATTGCTTTTGCTGTTTGACCTGGTCAACCAAAACTTTCTCTTCTTATCTTCCTCCTGCATATTCTTTTCCAATCAAGTTCTTCTTTGGGGTGGCCATTTCTGACCATCGCTGAAACCGCCTTTGGGAAGGGAGTAATGGCCAGCTGAGGAGGAGAGATGCGGCTCTCCTGAACCCTGCAGGCAGTCTCCACCCTCTTCATCACGTCTACGGGGTGGCTTAGCCCTGAAACCAGCCAGCTCAAGGCACTCAAGCAATGAGCACAGATCAAACCGTGCAGAGTCACAGTTTCAGTCTGTTGCTGAAGAAGCTCAAACCAGAAGTCATTTTTATGTTTTGTTCATATGTTTGTTGTAAAAAATAAAAACTTTGTTTTTTAAAAAAAGAAAATGTCAGTGATTAACCACAGCATCTAGAAAAAGATTGTTTATAGCTTACCATAGTACATAAGATGGAGGAATAAGCCATCAATTGTTCTTGTACGCAATTTCTTTGGTTTTACTCACTAATTCTTTCTTTATAAAGATAGCACTGCTTTTGCTTATGGTAGCTTTTCTGCTAGCCTTTTATACTGTTCTAAAAATATGTACAAGTGATCAAACAAAATATCCCAACACTACTAACCTAATATTTATTTAGTACAAAGCAAATTGATGCTATTGTTCCCCAATAAGCCCCACAGAATGCTTTTTACTGCACTAGATTAGTTTTTTCCCATTCTTGTCTTTATGGAAGAGTAGGCACCAGGAAAAAGACACCTTTTTCTTGGCTTCAATCATTTGACTTGAAACTTTCATTTTTCAAGAATTTTGATAAGGCCTAACTGGAACCAGGATATACAAGACTAAGATCAAGAGTTTGGTAACATCAATAGCGTAGTCATATTGTTCAGTGACTATGCTTCCATAGAACATACTCATAGCACTAAGGAGTTAGGAATTCATTTAGGAGCCAAAACAAACAATAGAACAATCCTTGCTTTCATTCTAAAGAAGAGCAAGAGCAATAGTATGGACTTATATACTGATTCACAGTGCTTTACAGTCTTCTATAAGTGGTCAGAGTCAGCATATTGACCCCCAACAATCTGAATCCTCATTTTACCAACCTTGGAAGGATGGAAGGCTGAGTTAACCTTGAACCATTGATATTCGAACTGCCAAACTGCTGGCAGCCAGTGATCAGCAGAAGTAGCCTGCAAGACTGCATTCTAACCACTGCACCACCATGGCTCAAGAATTAAGAGAATGAGTGATAGCCAAAGGCTCTGAAGCAATAAAGCCAATCAGGACTTAGTATTCTAGTTTCAGAATGTAAATTCTTCCGATCTCAACAGAAAAACTGTTCATAGTATGAAAATTTACATTTTCCCCCCAACAAATGTCCCAAAGCTGTTCTGATCACCAGTCCATTTCTTAGCACTGTTTTGCTCTTAGCATCTTTGAGATGCTCTTTTGGTTCACTTTTTGTATATTGTTGCTAGCCATTCCTGCCTACTGTATTCCATAATCCTATGAGATTACGCATGTCTCTTATTTAAGGCTGGCTCTGTCCTTTACTTAGTGTGGCCTGAGAAAAGATATTTATAACAGATAATCAGAGTGGAAGAGCTCTTGCTAGTAATTTAGTTTCAAGTGAGAGACCATTTGCACCATTGTCTGAACAAATGAAGTCCAATTGCTTCTGAAAGTCTTTTTTTCAAAGTGATGGCTCTCCCACAACTTCCGAAGGGCAAGTTGTTCATTGGTTAATTGTTTTCATTGTCCCCAGGAAAGGGTTTTCCTCCTTATTTCCAGGTTAAATCTCCTTGTTCCAGTTTCCATCTATTATTCGCTTATCTGGCCTATAGGCACTTTCAAAAATAGTTTGAACCCCGTCCTCCCTGTGGCAAGCTCCTCAAATATTGGAAGACCACTATCAGTCTCCCCCTAGTCCTTCTCTTACTAGACTTAGCCAAGCCAGTTCCTGCGACTGTTCAATTGTGTGCTTCAGGCCACCAGTCCCCTACATCTTCGTGGTTGGCTCTTCTCTGTTCTTATTTTCTTAGAGTTCTCAACATCTTTTTTATAATGTGGTGAACAAAACTGGATCAGTAACTCTAGCGTTGTGGTACTTACAAGGTCTTATATAAGTTGATTAGTAACTTCCTTGTCTTGATTGTATCCTCTGTTACTACAATTTAGGATTGCATTAGCTTTTTTAGGCTGCTGCATACTGCGGCTTCATATTAGACTGGTTGTCCACCTCACAACTCCAAGATCACTCTCACAGTTACTGTTATTGAGCCTGTTTCACCCAGTCCTGTATGTGTACTTTTGGTTTTTTTCTTGCTTAAGTATAGGACTTTACTTTTTTCCTGCATTGAATTTCATTTTGTTAGATACAGCCCAATGTTTCTAGTACTGTCAGATCCATCTGGATTGCTTGAGCCTTCTTCTTGGGAGTTAGCTTAGTGTCATCTGCAAATTTGGTAAGTTTCCCTTCTATTTCCTTAATTAAGTCGTTTATGAAGATATTGAAGAAGTACTGGGCCTAAAGATGGAAACCTTTGGCTGGCACCCCACTGTTACTTCCCTCCATGTAGACTTAGACCCATTAGGACTACTCAGTTGAGTACAGTTTGCGCAGCAGCTGCGCAGTTCCTCTCTCGTGGTGGTGCTATCTATTCCACTTTTTTCTAGCTTACGTAAAAAGTAGGTTGGGGCTCTACTTTTGTCGAATGCCGTTGCCTGAAATCTCAAATAATATTATGTCCAAAGTATTTTGCTGGTCTACTAATTTAGTCACTATGTTGAAGAACTGAAATAAGATTGGTTTGGCATTATCTGTTCTTAATAACCTGTGCTAACTGCCTAGTTAATTACTTTACTTGTTTCTAGATGTTTGGCAAATTGTTTTTTTTTATCTTTTTTCAGTATCTTCCTGGGGTATTGATGTTAGGCTGATTGGTCTATAGTTTCGCTGGGCAATGTTTTTTTTTTCCTTTTTTGAAGATTGGGAAACCACATCATGCTCTTTTCCAGTCCTCTGGTATTCCCTGGTTGCTCAGGAATCTTTTGATTTTGAAAGATATGGTGCAGTGGTTCTGAGATGACCTCTGCCAGCTCCTTTAAAACTCTGGGATGTTATCCATCAGGCCCTGGTGATTTGTGTTCATCAAGATCAGATGAAGAACATCAAGAACCTTCCTTATAAAGTTTTCTCCCTTATTATTTATAATATTGTTAGATAAAAAGCAATGTTTCTTATTCAGCTGTTCAAGGTTAATTATGAAAATGGCCTTTTAGAAGAAGTGGAAAGATTCTTTCCTCCCTCTGAAATATATTTAAAAAGCAACAGACTGCTTTATGACAGAAAGTTTCTGCTGTTATGGTGTGTCAGAATATCTATTCTAATAGGTAGATGTGACTCAATTTCCCTTCATTAATGAGGATTATCTGACAATCTTCTGTGGTTGAAAACTGAGTGAGCTTTTTCTTTCAATCCTCTTCTTCCTGTGGCCCTCTCTGTGGACTAGACATGACCCCGAGTCTTTCATCTTTTGATGGCGGTCCTCTTGAATGGTCTACCTTTCACTCTGAAAGTAGCAAATCTTCAACAACCAAAGCTGTTTAAATCCTTCTTGGTACATTAACTATCTTCTTCCTCCTTTCAGAGCTCCAATGACAGCTCTTTTTTTTATGCAAGCTCACCAGTCTATTTTTCATTTTCTTTCTTCCTCATCTTGACATATCCACATATTTTCAATTTTCTCTTCTACTGCCCACTACATTTCTAAGGTTCTTCTCAGTTCTAGATGCAAAATAATTTTTTCATGGAATTTAATTTCATGGAATGAAAATCTTGGATCCATAAATGTTTAAAATACAGGACCTCCAAATGCAGTCACTCCCTATCCCAGTAATCAAATACTCAGTTGTATACCATACCTACCAGAGAAACAAATCCCAGTGAGATTAATTCACTTAATCTAGTAGTAATAGCAATAGCACTTAGATTTATATGCCATTTCACAGTGCTTTAAAGCCCTCTCTAAGCAGTTTATGGAGTCAGCATATTGCTTCCAACAATCTGGATCCTCATTTTACTGATGTCAGAAGGATGGAAGGCTAGTCAATCTTGAGCCAGTGAGAATTGAACTGCTGAACTCCTAGCAGCTGGCAGTCAACAGAAATAGCCTTCAGTATTGCATTCTAACCACTGTGCCATCACAGCTCTTCAGATAGATAATCAGAGTTGGAAGTGACCTTGTAGGTCATCTAGTCCAACCTTCCACCCAAGCGAGAGACCCTACACCATTTCTGACAAATGGCAGTCCAATCTCTTCTTGAAAGTCTCAAGTGATGGTGTTCCCACAACTTCTGAGGGCAAGGTGTTCCATTGGTTGATTGTTCTCACTGTCAGTTTCTCCTTATTTCCAGGTTAAATCTCTCCTTGTTCACTTTCCATCCATTATTCCTACAGGTGCTTCAGAAAATACTTTGACCCCTTCCTCTCTGTGGCAGCCCATATCTTCAATCTACTACTAATAGATTCTTAATAAATTCTAGATGAATGCATTCAATCTAGTAGACAAGTAGCCTCTTCTTACTTATTACACTCTATAATACTAGCAGAAATGTTTAATAATCTAGTATTGCTTTTCTTTCTTTTTCCTCCATACTTCAGAAAGTATTAGGAAAAAAATCTCAAGAAAATGATTTGAAGAGCAGAGAGAGATTTGCTTACAAATGAGTCCATAATAGTGTGCAGAATTGTCTGTGTAATGTTTATAAATGTAAATTCAAAACCCCCAATGCAGTTCTCCCAAGCAGTACTTAAGATACAAATGGAAGAAGGAGGGGGGAGGAGTTTTAGCCTCGGCTTCTAGCAAGTTGGGAAGAAGACATGAATTATCTATAGTTGGAAGTAATGAAGGAATAAGATGGAGATTTCAGGAGAAGTCTCCTTACTTGCCTTATTTACAAGTACATTTCTAAAATTTACCAAGTTAATGAAACAAAGAGTATCAGTGCAGCTGAATGTGTGTATGCAAAAGTACATTACTCAAAAAGTAATTCTGGCTAAAATCTTACATTGGCAATTGTACTTTCTCTGTGTCTCTGTGTGTCTTTGAATTAGTGTTGACTATTTCCTACAGCTTTCTTGCAGCAACTTTCAGAATACCATTGCCTTCTTCTCAGGGCTGAGATAGAGTTACTACCCAAGGTCACCTAACAGGCTTTAGGTCAAAGGAAGGACTAATATTTATGGTCTCCTCATTTCTAGCTTGGTGCTTTAATCACTACACTAAATATTGTCAAAAACTCAGTATGTTATTTCATAGTCCCAAATTGTAGATTCCTTCACTTAGTTCAGATAATTCATTTCTAAACTCCTTTGAAATATTCCTATGTCACAACTTTATTTATTTGGACTATTTTGGATTCAAAATAGAGTCAATTTGCTATATCCCCTCTCAGTCTGCTATTAAAGTATTTTGAAATGTGGTACACATATTCTTAAAAAGTGCTTTTTGATTCTTTTTGTTATGTTAAATTGATACTGTTGCATAATCCAGATCACAAAATTGATTAAAAATCAGTTTTATGAAAGATCAGGATTTATGCGAGCATCTTTACATTAGATCAACCAGGAGATAATAATATTATAATGATGATGATAATTTTAATGCTAACATTTGAATACTATTTATCACTTTCCATCCAGGGCAATATTTACAAGATTTACTTGAATCTTCATTTGGGCCAGTGACATTTTCAGTCTCTGAGCACTGAACTTACTAAATCAGATCATTAAATCCTATGAAGCCAAAAAGAAAAAAAGAAAAAAGCTCGGAACTTGAACTTTATCAATATTTGTTATCAATAAATAAAGTTGATATGCAAACTTTGAAGAATGAATAGAATATAAAACCAGAGAGCTTTTTCTTTTTGACTAGCATTCATTCAAAAATTTGCAATATGGCTTGTACAAAGATTAATTAAATAATTTCCCTTGTCTTTGTATAGAATATGAATTAGTTATGCAAACAGACACAAATCATATCAATCTCACCATTATCTAATTTTATTTATATAATCTATAAGCTAAGACATTTGACATCTCCAGATCAATGTATTACAATAAATAATAAATGAAATTTATGCAATGAGAAGCCTTATATATTCAAATTATCTTATATTTCCATTTTTTTCTCATTTCCCCCCCAGCCCATTGCTATTGCCTTTGCACTCTGTCATATTTTTGAAATAATTAGAACACAAGGATAAAAATGTCAATTTTGTCCATGCAGTAGTTATTCTGATACTATTTTTATTTACAAGTTCTATATTATAGGTGCTAGGGATCCATTCAAAACCTTTTCATTTTTCAGATTAAATAAGGTTTGTTTCAAATTAAATATCAAGTTTCATTTCAAGCAGAAATTGAGTCCTGATGCCTTCATAAACTTTGTGTGTGTATTTGTCTAGTAGTCAGTCTTGACATCTGGAAGGAAGTGGCTTGCCCTTGCCTTTTTCCTCTGGCTCAGGGAGAATGACTGTCTTGTGTCCAAAACCCAGCTGGCCCTATGTTTCAGGCAGGACTAAAACTCACAGTTTCCCGGTTTAGGCCCTGGTACCCTAAACATCTGGGAGTGTCCACCCATAGACAGAGTCTTAATAAACAGTTTGAGGAGATTTAATGCTTTAGAAAGAAAATAAAATTATAAACTTAGAAGCACTCCTCCACAGTCGCATCAATTTAAAAGCTTATCCTCAAGTTTCGTTTTGGGATATTAATGCAGCATCTTGACTGTATGACAAACAATGAATAGACAGTGCTTTTCTTTAGTTCGAGGAAAAGATACACAGTAAAGGACAAAACAGCAAGTTAAACTCTGCCTTCTCTTCTGCTGCACATACCCTAAGATTTAGGCAGCCCTTATTTTGATAGCCTTTAAGATTGCCTTCAGCTAGGATTACAACAATCTTTAAATACACTACAGGTAGCCCTTGACTTATGATCACAATTGAGCCCAATATTTCTGTTGCTAAGTGAAACATTTGTTAAATGAGTTTTGCCTCATTTTATGACCATTTTGGTAACAGTTGTTAAGTGAATCACCACAGCTGATAAGTTAGCAACACAATTGTTTAATGAATCTGGAATCCCCATTGGCTTTGTTTGTCAAAAGGTTGCAAAAAGTGAACACATGACTATGGGACACAGGAATGGTCATCATTTTGAGTCAGTTGCCAAGCATCTGAATTTTGAGTCCATAATTGTGGGGATGCTACAAAGGTCAAAAGTGATCAAAAGTCACTTTTTAAAAATGCCCTTGTAACTTTGAATGGTCACTAAATGAACTGTTGTTGTAAGTCGCAGATGACTTGTAATGTGAAGTGTCCAAGAAAGTTGTCCAAAGTGAAATTAATCTTAAGGCAGAACATCTCTTACCTATATAATATGAATACAATAAATTGTTTTACCCCAATATGTATTTATTTAATGGCATTGCAGGACTCTCCACCTTAATTGGAAACAGCAATTCTAGACAAAGGCATTTATGATCATCTCCAGCTACTTGTTTTCTTGAAGTGTCCCAGGTTTGAATCTGGACATTTTTGTACATGCATGTTATCATTAAAAAATATACAATTTTTGAAGAAAATGTTCTTTTTTTATTCAATTCAGTTCAAGAACTTACTTCTCTTACTTCTATATTCTTTACTGGACATTATTCTGTTAGCATGTAATAATTTATCTTGTCCAGATAATCCTTACCAAATAAAGGGCTTTGTCTTACTTTATATATTTGCCTATGCACAACCTGGGTAAAATCTCTAATATTTCTTAGCATTTCTTCAGCATCCATAGTTTCACCAATCCTTATATAAAACCCTTGCCATCAATATGGAAAAGAGTGGTAGTGAGGACAGATAGGATGGAAATAGGCTACACTGCATTTGAAATTGTCTGACTAATACAGTAATACTTATACCATGTCTGAGCTTTAAATGCTGTCTCCCAAAGAAAGCATATGAAAGGAAAGCAGTTAAGCCATTAGATTTTTATCCTTAAGTATGTGAAGTCCCTCAGTAAGATTTGAAACTATTGATATATAAGCATAAAAATATTTTTCTCTTTTTAAAAAAAGGTATTTGCTTTATTATAAAGAAATAGAAAAGACAAAAGATAAAAACAATGCATATAAATATAGCATTTAATCTTTATTTCATATTCAATCTTTATTTTATTTATATTTGTAGAGAATCAGTTAATAAAAATTGGGTCCTACAAAATTCTTGATACCTGTCAACAATGGTGTCCCCAAGGCAGTGTTCTAAGGACCAACTCTCGTCATACTCTACATAAATGATATCTGTGATCATATTAAGAGCAACTGTGTTCTCTTCGCTGATGATTAAAGCTATTCAATACCACAGACAATACTGCTACCCTTCAAAAAGACCTCGACTATGTATCAGAATGGTCAATCAAATGGCAACTTCAATCTCAACAAATAAATGCTCTGTCTTACATATTGGCAAAAAAAATCAGAAACTAAATATCAAGCTGAAGTCAAGACCTTGTTGGTGATCCAAACTCTATCAAGGATCTTGGAGTACTCATCTCTAATGATCTAAGTGGTAGAGCCCACTGTAACTACATAGCCAAAAAGGGCATTAAGAGTTGTTAACCTAGGGTAGACTTCCGTGGCAGGCAAGGACGAGTAGAGAGGCTGAGATCCGCTCCTGATTTCAGTCAATCTTTTTCTATGTTTGGTGTGATCCCTTTGAGGTGCTCGAACCCTGGAGAGGTTCATGTTGGTGTGGGGAGTACTTTAGCTGCTGTGTGGGGAAGGCAACCCCCAGCAGTGAAGCCCTCCAGAGCCCAACGATTAAGAGATAGCCTCCTATTAATGGAGGATCCGAAGTCCGGACTGTCACCGATACTAAAAAGCGAGTAAGTAACAACTTGTGAGATCATGTGAAAGATGTGTGGCTGAGGGAGTATAATGGTGGAGAGATGAAGAGATAAGATTTACCAACTGACAATTGATCAAATAAGTGACTCTTGAAAGCCTGAAAAAAAGTGGCTAGAAAGCGGTGAAGAGGAGCGTGGGCGAAAGGATTTGTTGAACTAAAGTGAAAGTGTGGATTGCGAAGAAAGAAGCTGTGTTACTGCATTAGAAAACTTTAAGATCGGATATGATATGGAACTTTACTCTGACTACTAAGTTGATATTTTCTTTTGAAAAAGCTGTATTGAAATAGTGAAGAGATCTGGGGCGAACTGAAGGGGACAGATTGGTGCCAGATGAAATGAGATGCCTGGAAGCCTCGGAGAATCAGTAACATTATATTTACACTTAATTAATAGACTTTTAATTAGATTCCTGGGGAATTTTGCCTTATCTGAAGAGATGTTGTCAAGAAGAAGAAATTAAAATTGATCCAAAAACGCTTTTAAAAAAGGGGAGATAGGTGGACTGGAAGATTAAGAAGACTAACTGATTGACTGTAGTCATTATTCAGCCATTTTCCTTCTCCCCACTTCCGGTGCATTTAAAGGAGGAAAATAATAATAATAATATTCTTTTTTTTTCTTTTTTACCAGAGATAAAGAATAAAGACAGACTTTGGGATTTTTTTTCCTTCTCTGCCCCTTTTCTTATTGCTCTTTTCTTCTTTATAAATTTGCTAATTCTTTTTTTTTTTCCCTCTGGTCTCTCTCATTATTTACATTTGGATGTTATCTTTTCCTGCTCCTATTACTTCTTCTATATAATGATTGTAAATTTATTTATTGAGATAAGAAATACAGAATAATAGTCTAGATTGTTGATAATTGACTTGACTAATTTTTTGAGAATTGGGATAATCATATTTTGACTAGATATACAAATTTATAATAATAAAAAAAGAGAATATAGTAAGAACATAAGGAATACTGTAAAGTAACTATCAATAATTATAGATTTAATATTCAATATTGAGTATACTAAAAGTTATATGTATGGTGTATATATAGGTATTATATAGATTGTAAAATAACATGGCATAGTGATATATAGAAATTGAATACAAACTCATAAATTTTGCTTACTTGATTTAGATTTAAGATTTTGGAAAAATATAGTTTAATAGATAAATTAATTCTGCATAGATTAACTGTAATATTGAGGCTTAATATTGAATGGTAATTTGGGATAATATCATTAATATAATTCAACAACAGAAACAAATATTAAAAGAAATGACTTCAACAACTACCACAGCCCTGAAAACTAGCAGGAAAACTACTCCAACTTTAACAACTACATTGGCAACAGCTTTGCCTATGGCCCAAAAAACTATAGAAGAAATATTACCAGTAGAAAAACAACCAATATTACAAATGTTAATATTCAATCAATTTTACTAAAACTGCAAGAATCGATGGAGAAATTACAAGAAACAATGATAAAAACCACAATGAAACAAGAGCAGACATTAAACAATATTAAGGGAGAGATGGGAAAAATGAAATTAGAAATGAAAAGCGGATATTTCTAAAGTAGAAAATAAAATTGGAATACTCCAACAGGCCTTGGAGAAAAATGAAGCAACAATAAAAGAAGTAGAGAAAAGGACTGAATGAACTGAAAGAAAATTGGAAAGGTAGATGAGGAATTAAAAAATGTAACCAAAGAAATGGAAGACTTGTTGGTTTATTTTAGAGATAGACAAGGCGGCTACATACCTAAGATTCCAGAATGTAGAGGAGTCCAGGGATGAAGACCTAGAACAATTGTAGGCGAAAATACTGCTGGACTATTAGATAAAGAAAGGATGACATTTTAAAAGAGTTTGATGAAGTCTATAAGGGTCAGTACTAGCTATGCGAGGTGCCATAAATGCCCAAGAGAAGTTCACATATGCTTATCGGAGAAGGAGTATCCGCGATATTATTTTTAAGAGATCTAGAGATGGAACAATTGTATATAGGGCAAAGAAATTTTGATCCTATAACAAGTCCCGAGAAGAATAAGAGAAATAAGACAAGATTACACATTTTTGGCTGCTTATTTAAACCAAAAAAAAATTGTATTCAAATGGTTAATTCCAGAAGGGGTGCTTGTGTACATGGAAAGAAAGGAAAATTAAAATTGATACTATAGAAAGAGCCCAAGAATACTATGAGCAATTAGTAAAGTTCAGAAGATTCGAGTAGTAGGGAGGAATTGGAAATAAACCCACGAAGACCAAAACATCACAGAAATAAAAAGAAGGAATTTAAGCCAGCAAACATTAGGAGAGACCGGAGTTATTAACAAGACAAAGGATGAAACAGAATTAAGTAAATGGAAGAAGAAAAGAAACTTCTTTCAATTAACATAAATGGTCTAAATTCGATCTTAAAAAGAAAAAGGATATTTACGAAACTAATTAAACATGATGCTGATATAATATGTTTACAAGAAACCCACATAAGAAAAGAAGATGAAAGATTTTTAAATTTCCCGAAACTAGGGAAGCTATTTACTGCTCCAGCAGAGAAAGGAAAAAGGAAAGGAATTGCAGTATACATAAGGAGGATTTGAAACAGAAGTAGTTTTGGTCAGACCCGGAAGGAAAAAACTTTGGTTTTGCAGATCTAGATTAATGATATCCCAATTTTATTCGTGGTAATCTATGCCCCAAATGAAAGCCAGAAAGAATTTTTTAAATATTTATACTGAAAAATAATAGGATTTGAACAAAGGAATATTTTCATGATTGGAGATTTTAATTTTTATTGCCGATTATCAGAAAGATCATAGCAGAGGGGGGAAGAATAAAAAAGGGAAAAGAGAGTTCCCTAAGATATGTAAGGAAATGATGAGAGAATTAAATTTGGTTGATTTATGGAGGAAACTATACCCAGAAAAAAAACAATTTACATTTTATTCAAATCCACATCAAACATGCACACGAATTGATATGGCATGGATGAATGGGGAAATAGCAAATGAAAATAAAAGAAATTGAAATACTACTATTCAGATAATATGGAAAGGTAGGAAGAAACCAAAGAAAAGATGGACTTTTAAATACCCAATTATTAAGAGAAAAAGGATTATACTGATAAACTTAAGGAGGAATTAAATTATTTCTTAAAAAGGAATAATAATGGCGTAACTACGAAACAAAACATCTGGGATACCAATGAAGGCGGTAATAAGAGGCATAACAATTTCTTATAATTCTAAGAGGCAATAAAGAAAAATATGCCCAACAAAATAAACTACAACAACAAATTAAGGAACTAGAAATGCTACTACAGAAGACCGCAAAAAACCCAACATTACAAAACCAGATAATAATAACAAAACACAAATTGAACTTAATCGAACAAGAAAAACTGATTATAAATTTGAAGATGACAAAACAATCTTGGTATTGAGAATGCCAATAAGCCAGGAAGATAGTTAGCTTACAAATTAAAAAAAAAGAAAGAAAAGTGATTGATATATCAATTAATAAATGGTAACGGTGATATACAAGAGATAAAGGAAAAAAAAAGAAATGTACATAAATACTATGAAAGAGTTATATAAAAAGGAAGAAATAAATAAGGATAGAATAAGAAATTATTTAGATGAAATTAAAGATGAGAAGATTGAAGAAAAAAATGATAGAAACACTTATTAAGAAACACTTAATAAAAGATATATTGTGGTCTGAACTGAAATCGGCAATAGAGAACCAAAAAAACAACAAAGCCCTGGGTCCTGACAGAATCCCAGGAGAGTTATATAACATAATTGCAGAAGCAGATTGGACCATTTATGTTGGAAATTTTTAATGAAGTATTATTGGCAGCTAAGATGCCGGACTCATGGAGGGGAGACTGATTTCGTTGATCCCGAAGGAGGATTCTGAACCCAGATATATTAATAATTATAAGACCGATTTCACTATTAAATACTGATTACAAAATATTTGGCCTCCATGGATAGCTAATAGACTTAAAAGAATATTAAGCTTATATATACATGAAGATCAAAATGGATTTCTTCCGACTAGACAGATTAGCAATAACTCAAGAACAGTATTAAATATTTTAGAATTTTATGAAGCCCACCCAAGAAACAGATTGCACTTCTATTTTTAGACGCTGAAAAGCTGACTTTGATAATTTAAATTGGCAATTCTTAATACAAAAATATATATAATATGAAATTAGGCACAAATTTGAAAAATATTATAAACTATTTATAAACACACAACAGGCCAATATTATAGTAAATGGGGAATATACTTGTCCAATAAAAATAGAAAAAGGAGTTAGACAACAAGGCTGCCTGCTCTCGCCCCTGCTCTTCATATTTGCATTAGAAACATTACTAATTAAGATTAGACAAAATCCAGAGATAAAAGGACTAAAGATTAAATCAGAAGAATACAAATTACAAGCATTTGCTGATGATTTGGTTTTTTTCATTGAAGATCAATTGAAAGAGGACAAAAAATTGATTAAAGAAATAGAACAATTTGGAGCGGTAGCAGGACTTAAAAATTAATAGGAAAAAAACAAATTAATGACTAAAAACTTAACAGAAAAGCAGAAAAAAAGAACTAGAAGAAATTATGGGAATACAAGTGACAAAGAAAGTTAAAGATTTAGGAATATGGTTGACAGCACATTGAAAAGGCACTTAAAAGAAAACAACTATGATAAGTTGATGCTTCAGGTAAAGAAGGACTCTGAATTATGGGGCAAATTACAACTTTCACTATTGGGAAAGATTGCTACCGTTAAAATGAATATCCTCCCCAAATTTTTATATCTATTTCAGATGATTCCAATTAAATTACATAAGAAGATTTTTTCGAAGAACTCAATAAAATTATGTGTTAAAATTATTTGGCAAGGGAAAAAACCCAGAATAAATTTAAAAGCAATGCAGGATATGAGGAGCAGGCGAGGGTTGGCACTTCAAATTGGGAATTGATTACACATCTGCCACCCTAGTATGGTTAAAAGATTGGGTAAACTTAAAAAATAAGAGAATCTTATTTTTTAGAGGGCAATGACTTACAAAGGGGGTGGCATGATTTTTTTATGGATGTAGGAATAATTATCCAGAAATACTTTCACAGACACTGAATTAGAGACTCATTGGTAACTAATTGGAAAAAAATACGTAAAAAACACTATTTAAAGTACCGATTTGGCTATCAAACAATGGAGGCAATGATTCACCCAAAACATTTGGATATTTCTAGAATGATCAATATAAAAGATTTATTAGATGTACAAGGAAATTTGAAATCCCAAAGAACTTCAGAACGGCGATTTAAAATAGATCAATGGGCATATTTACAAATTTCTCGTAGATATAACCAGGAGAGAATAGAATTCGGAATTTACAAATTCTCGTAGATATAACCAGGAGAGAATAGAATTCGGAATTAGTAATAAACCCCAGCAGCTAGATAAATTTAATGGGATCAGGAAAAAAGAATATAACTAGATTTCAAATTGTTTACTTGAAAGTAGAATTAGAAGAAGAAATAGTAAAAGGAAATATGATTGCTTGGAGTAGGAATATAGGATGTAATATCACTTTAAATGAATGGGAAAAAAGTCTGGGGAAGTAATAATAAGATTACAAAATCGGCAGCGTACAAAAGAAAATGCATATAAACTGTTTTATAGATTGGCACCTTCCTCCTTTGAGATTGGCGAAAATGTGCCCCAACATGAGTCCAAAATGCTGGAAATGTAAAAAAGAAGAGGAAACTTTTTTCCACATATGTGTGTCATGCATAGAAGCCCAAAAATATTGGAAGATAATAAGAAATTGCCTAGAAGATATTACTAAAGAACAGATCGAATATAACCAGAGTCTTTTCTACCAGGGATTTTTGACAAACAAATATCAAAAAGAACAAAATATATTACAATACATATATTAACAGCAGCTAGGTTGGCTTTTGCTCAGTGTTGGAAGCATCCACAGATCCCTACAAGGAGAAGATTATCCAAAAATTTCAAACCTGCGCAGAAATGGACAGATTAACATTAGCTCTAAAAAACAAAGAAACTTCAATATATATTAATAATAGCTGGAATTATTCGTATAAGTGGTTAGAACAAAGATGAATTTTATAATATAGGATAGAAAGAATAAGATAAATTTATATGAGTGATGTATAAATTCTTGTAAAGATAAAGTGTTTGGAGATAGTAAAACCAAAGGAAGAAAGATCTCACAAATTGTCGAAAGTAAGAATATTTTTGACAAATCTCTCGTATTTTCTTTTTTTTTGTTTTTGTGTTTTTGTTTTTCTGGTCCTCTTTTCCCATCCTTTTCTTCTTTTTTTTTCTTTTACCCTTCAGTTATGTATGTGTTATTATGTTGTTGTGTCTCTTTTTTTTTTAATTGCAAAATCATAACATTTGTGGTTTTTTTTTTTTTTTTAAAGAGTTGTTAACCTAATCTTGTGTAGCTTTTTCTCTGGGTAATATCACCTACTAACTACAGCATACGAACATTTGCTAGACCAATACTTGAAACAGCTCATCAGTCTGGAACCTGCATTACGTATCTGACATTAACACAATTGAAAAAGTCCAGAAATATTTCATGAGAAGAGTTCTCCACTCCTCTACTCATAGCAGAATACCTTATGCCACAAGACTTGAAATTTTAAGACCTAGACAACCTAGAACTATGTCACCTTCAGTCCGATCTAAGTATAGTACATACAATTATCTACTGCAATGTCCTACCTGTCCCTGTCAATGAATACTTCAGCTTCAACCACAACAATACAAGAGCACACAATAGATACAAACTCAAGGTAAACCACATCAAACTTGATTGCAGGAAATACAACTTCAGCAACAAAGTGGTCATTGTCTGGAATACTCTACCTGACTCTGTAGTTTCTTCCCCAAACCCCAAAAAATTTAACCTTAGATTGTCTACTATCGACCTCACTTCTTTCCTAAGAGGTCTGTAGGGGGCATGCATAAGCACACCAACGTGCCTACCATCCCTGCTCTATTGTTTCTTTTTATTTTTCTTATATGTATCCATTTAATGCATTCATAACTATGTTTATACATATACCTGTTATCTTATAATCGCTTGATAAAATAAATAAATAAACAAATACAAATAAGCAAAGAGTACATATCATGGTGGTGTTATCTTTCAATCTAATCTAGTCAGAGGTGGGCTTCAAAACTTTTAGCAATGGGTTCTCTGCATGGTTGCTGGGTGGTTGTGGCGATGGTGGACATTGCCTAGTCAACCTCCTGCACCATGGTATGTGCAAGGAGTTGCCTTCCCCAAGCTCTGGAGGCTTTCTTTTAGCCTCCAGGAGGACAAAAATGGCCTCCCTGGGCTCCGGAGGCTCTCTGGAAGCTGGAAACATTCCCGTTTTCAGCCTTTCCAAACCACCAGGAGGGCCATTTTTCACCTTCCCCGTGCCTCTGCACATGCACTGCACTTATTTGCATCCAAAACAGGCCATGTGGGGACTCCTGGGAGGGCAGAGGTGGGGTGGGTGGGGCCAGCCAGGAGTGGGATTTGAAGTTCTCCAAACTGTGCAGAATCTTAGCTAGAGGTCCTGCCGAACCCCCAGCAGCCCACCCCTGAGTCTAATCTAATCTAATCTAATCTAATCTAATCTAATCTAATCTAATCTAATCTATCCCCATGTTTAAAACATCAATATATAAATCATTTTGTACAATGGTACATTTCAAATGTTAATATACAGTACCTTGAAAATCACATTCACATCTTCTCAAAACCTTATTACTGAAACCTTGTGGTATTAAATTAAAATGGGATGATAATGAGAGAATCTGATATCATACAAATAAGTGTTTTCTCCACAATTTTACACTTCTAGCATAATGATGTTGACAGGCAATCTTGACAAAGAGTCTTTGATTTGTAGAAGCAAACCACTACCCATTTTTTTTTTATTCAAGATCACAAAGAATTGAAATTCAGAACTTTCATCACACTGGGCAAAACAGTGTTGTTGTCTCTTATTTATTTGCATTGCAAATAGGTTTCCTTAAAATAAATTTATACCCAGAGGAATAACCTTCAACCAAATGTGTTTATGATAATATCCTTCATCAATGTATGATCATCATTCTTCAACAACTGGAAAAAAAAGTCTGCTTTCTAAAGAAACGTCTCTTTGATATGGTGGGATTGCTTCTTTCCTGACATTGTTTGTTTGGGAATATGCATCATGTTACTTCATTTTGATTGAAACTGCTAGATTTAACACCATATCATTTCTAAACATTTTACAGAGTAATTTCCCTTTGATTTCATAAAGTACATGATTTATAGACACTTTATGAGGCAAGAAAAGAAGAAAAATGGCCCATTGCACAAAAAAGAACCACTGGATTTTAGGAAAAAACATTTAACTGTCAGGTTTCAAAATATTTCATGAAAATGTCATCAATTGGTGAGATATGAGACAAGACTTATCTATATAGTATTTTGTGGGATACTGCTTTACAACTGGAACTCTGAAATAGGCAGAGAAGACAGACAGGAAATCAAAATCTGAAGAAATCACTGTTGTTCCAATAAACCAGTAATAAAAACAGTATTTATATCACTGTGTTGACAGATGAATGACATTGTAAGATACTTCAAATTACTAGTGAGAAAATGGTCACAGACTGCAATAATCTTCCCATTAGCTTACTGAAGGAGAAAAATTCTGCTTGTTATTTTTTCATTTTTTAAAGTTTAGAAAATTTTTTTTGAAAAAAAAAATCTTGCAGATCCATCTGAAATTATCCTATATTATCCTAAAAAATGAAGCCATTTTACTGTCTAAGAACTATGTTCGTTTGTGTCTTGATTTGAGAACTCTCATCTTTAATGTAAAACAAAAAAATATTATTAGAGAACAAAGAGAGATTTTTATTTGTCTCTTGCAAAAATTTCATTCTTATTTTTCTAAGTAAGCAGCTAACTATGCTCAACTTGCTGTGAAAATCTAATCTCTCCCCCTAAGATTTTCACTCTGGAGTCGAACCGTTATATAGAACAAATGCAAGACAACATGTGTCTATGTATCATCAAAAATCAAGTTAGAAATTATTATTTTTTAACTTTCAGCTGGGCACTAGGAATATACGAATACTCATTTCAGATGAAACCGATAACTATTTATCCCTAAAGAAATGTCAAATCAAGCCTTGCTCCAACATCAAGATAAAAATTCTGTTTTGTGAAAAGTAAACAACCTTGGGAAGTTCTCTGATAATCTTGCATTTTGTTATCAAATACTTTTCTTGTACACTGTGCATGTAGCATCAGGGTCTTAATAACAAAACTGGGAAGAAAGTGGGAAAAAAAATTAGAATGTAGAAAAAGAATACCTCCCAAAGGTCTTGAAGGAAAGATAGGAAATAAAGCATGAATAAGTAGATTTTGTAGGAAGTCTATTTTTTATCACTCCTATTTAATCTCAGCATGACACATCACTTTATCTTTAGTCTACTGCCCACAGGTACAGTAAATGTTATGAGTTAAAAGTATTTGGTATCAGGACTGAATTCGTATAAGCCATATGATTTATTTCGGCGCTTGATTTTTGTCTGGTCTTTCCATTCTAGTGGGTTAGAAAGTGGTCTCTGTGTCCTGTAGGTGGCATTGTTGCTCCATAATTTTTTCCAGCATTCTAATGGCTTTGGGGATTATAAAGGAATTAAAAGGAAACAGAAAAAACTGAATTAAAAAGGAACAGGGAAAAAAGTAAAGCTAGCAAAGCAAAAAGTGGCAAAAAAAGTGGTTAAAGTAAAGGAACATGACTTATTTTTAAAAGTTGTTTTTAACTGAAGATTTTTTGAGAAGTTTTTAACTTTTGGGATTCATTGCATCTTTATTTGTACACTTGAGTCTATCTTGACTCCTGGCAAGTGCCTGGGCTTTATTGGTAACATTTTTGGAAATGGTTTACAATCATCTTCTTCTTAGGACTGAAAGAGGAAGACTAGTCAAGGACTGCTCAGCTGTTCTGTGCTCAAGGTAAGATTAGAATTCAGCTCTCTTTTACCTTAACCATTAGACCAAACTGGCTCTTTATCACATCTTGGAAGGGAAAACAAAAGTTGTAACTGTACAGTGCACCTAAGCTGTGCTCACACAGACTCCAATCAGCCTTTATTTCCCTTTCAAGGATTTGACTTATACTGCACCAAATGGGGGCACATACTTTGTTTCTTCTCAGGTGTTAGAATCCTACACAAACTAGGACCCAGGCCAGGCATACAGTTGTCATGCCACTGAATGGCTGCACATCAGGTCATGCAAACAGATGAGTACATGAAATTGCCATAAGTGATGTCATGTGAGTAACTATTATGGGAAGTGTCTACCTTTTAAGCCAAGAGAAGAACACAGAACTCCTGAAGTTCCGCAGCAGCTAAAATGCTTGGCATGCATAATGAAAAAAAAACAATTTCCCACTGGAAATGACATTGTCCTTCAGGGCTGGAAAATAATTACTTGCTGCCAGTTGCAGTAAAGTAATACTGTGGTATCTAATCCAGAACAAAGCATCTTCCTGCGTCCAGGTGTTCCCCTTCTTGATCCTGCTTCACAACAATGTACTGCAGCATAGTGGACTATGTTGTGCCCTAAAGCAAAAATAAGCAGAGACTAGAGAGTATTATTAGGAGAGGACCAGGCTAATTGAAATTGCAATTGTGACATACCAAAAGGCAGAGAAGCATGTTTGGGACTGCAACTGAAGCATGGCAAGATTTTGGAAGGTTTTTGAGTATGAAGCATTTATTTAAATGCTTAATAACAATCTCCTTTTTTGTTCAGTTTACTTAGACTGCTTTTGAATGTTCTACTGAAAATGCACAATGTTTCATTTCCATTGCCCAGGTAATTATTTGGAAGGAGCAAAATTGGTTATTAAAAAAATTATGAATAATTGCACATTTTCACACTGAAATAGCCAAACAATTTTTACTGTTTGTAGTTCTCTGTCTTTGATACAGATTTCACCTGCAAGTATGCAGCCTCAGTCTTCTGTGGTGACTATCCATTTCTTATGACAAATAATGTGAATAGAATATTTAAAAATAAGTCTCTGCTAATCTGAAACATACAAGGTTACTATTTTGGGTTGAAAGCTCAGGCCCAAGTCTCCAAATGTTCCCCAAAGTAATGAGATCTTATGAAAAGCTGGAAGGATAGTAAGTTGATTTTTCCCTTCCTTTTTTTAGTTTGGTCTCCAACATAGTCTAAATTTGGGATGGTAGGGCTGTATTAAACCCTATCATATGTTTCTAAAGTAATGAAGGAATAATACAAGGTCATGTCTTTTCTATGAAAGGTGGCTCTTGTCCCCAGCCCCCTCCAAACCCTAATGTCCTAAGATGTCCTTCCAGGGCTTCAGACCATCAGAGATATCTACAGCTAATTGAGTAGGAGCAACTAAAAGGAATAACACAAATTAACATTGATTTGTATAACATATATTATCTGCATTAGTGATATCAGCATTCTGAGAACTCCAGCAGAATTGAATAATCATTTCACTGTCTTACCCAAATTCAGAGATCATTGCTAATCAGATTATTATTTGGGACTCAATAGGTTGGATCCAATCTATATCTTATCTGGGGTAAGTATTTTGAATTCAAAGGGACAATCAGTCAGAAATGAGTTAAGAATCAAGCTGTTCTAATTTCAGTGTGTCTTCTTTCATGTGAATCCAATCATTTATGTTGGGACTGGAAAGTCCAGTTTGTCACTCTTCTAAAACCACAAGTTTTTCAGCAATCTATGACTTTGTGACACTCTCATCCCAATGAAGAAGTTAGAGAAGACATATCCTGTTAAAAATTAATGAAATCACAATTTATTTTCTGATAAAGTGTTTTCAAGCTAGGTGCTTCCAGATGTGTTCTCAGAATCCTAGTTAATATAAACTTTGTGAATAGGCTGCAATCATCAATAAAACAGTGTCTACGGTTAGGATAAAGCAAGCACTTGGATAAAATCATCTTTGCAAATGGAACTAATGCTGTAAATTTCTATTGCACCCACTTTCGGTGTCATCTCTTTCATTGTGGAAATGAAATATTTGGCAAACATGAAGAAAAAATTTGCTTTGAAGATCTACCAGCCATCTGTGCATCTTTGTGTGCTATTTGCCACTTTAATATCTTTATTGTGAATTTTAAGACTGGTTGCTATACCTGTGGTCATTAGTTTTTTGTCTTCTTTAGTCTATTCTTTTCCATTGACTGTTTGACTTTTATTACTAGAATCTGGAGATCATGCACATTTTCAACTATCAAACAGTGTCATCAGCACTACTGAAATATTTATATTTCTTTCTCTAGCTTTAAAACTATACTCATCTTCTTCCAATTCAGCTTCATTCAATATATATCTCACAATCTAAATAAATATGTGGAGAATACATAGCCTTCTCTCTCTGTATTGTCAGTCAGGCTTGTTTTACCATACAGTTCCATACGGTAGCTTCCTGACTTATGTATATATATTTTGAATGAGACTAATATGATGTTCTGAGATTCCCATATTTCTAAGCATACACACAGCTTGACAAAATCAATTATAGCCTTTCTATAACTGTGCACTATATACACAGAGTTATTTTTGGTATTATTAGGCTTTCTCAATCCAGCACACACCAGCAATAATGTCTCCTGTTTTTCAGTCTTTTCTAATTTTCTAAAATCAGCTTGAACATCTGGTAGTTTCTTTTCCAAATAGGGTTCTGTTGAGTGTTGGATGATCCTTAGCATTATTTTATTAGCATGTGAAATCAGTGATATTGTACAACAGGTAGTACATTATTTCACATCTCTCCTCTTTGGTAGTAGGATTTATTACAATAACAGAAGGGCAGCTGGTTAGGTGAAGTACCCAACTGAAGATTTCTCAAAATAATTAGTTCAGTGGAACTCAAACCATTTCAAATAACCAGTGCTATCACAGAGCACTACTTATTAGTTGAAGGCTATGTACTCTTCCTTAGCAAATGAACAAGTGTCCAGTAAATTAAAGCAGAGTAAGAGAACATCAGTATTTTTATTTAGTACTGTTGTATTTTGGAATGCTTGAGACACATTCATACATTGCATACATCATATATATATAAATTATATATACATTAATACATTATATATCAGTATAAACATTCCCTTCTCATCCCTATAGATGGGGTGGTCTTCCTAAATCAGGCATTACAGCATAACATTTTATGTAAAAAAAAAGGCTAGCTTTTAATACTTTTCCATTAGGAAAGGGAAGGGAAGGCAGGACAAGGCAAGGCAAATGCCTCTTCAAGTCAATTATCCACAACCTGAACACTGTATTGTATAGATATGAAGATGTTAAATCCCAGAATTGTAAATAATATCCATAGTGCCTATGGAATTCTAGGAGATGAAATCCAAGCATCTTCTAGAATGTATCTAAATTTAAGAAGTCTATTTGAAGTTTTGCCTTGCTATGAATCAAAGCCCAATATTAATGGTGAGTCCTGAGACAAGCATATTAAAAGAACATCTTAGATTTTGGAATCTTTGAGTCGCAGTGGCACAGTGGTTAGAATGCAGTATTGCAGGCTACTTCTGCTGGCTGCCTGCAATTTGGTAGTTCAAATCTCACCAGTTTAAAGGTTTACTCAGTCTTCCATCCTTCTAAGGTCAGTGAAATGAGGAGCCAGACTGTTGGGGACAATAGGCTGACTCTGTAAACTGTTTAGAGAGGGTTGTAAAGCACTGTGAAGCGGTATATAAGTCTAAATACTATTGCTATTTGAGGGAGTGGTTTAAATAAATAAATAAATAAAATAATTGAGCTTTCATGGATTCTTGAGATCAATGAAACAGGCAGATGCTTAGCATTCTGGATGCTAAAGCAGAGCCTAAAAGGCTACTCATCAAGTTAATTTATTTAATCAGGCATTGGAGTATTTAAAACACTTTTCAGCCAGATTAAATGTTCAGTGGAAACCTAACCTGTAAATTTCACAGACTTTCAGTTGCTATATTGTAGCATGACTTGTAAGAAGTAATCATCACCTTTCTTTTTACCCTTTCTATTTATAGCCAGAGGTGTTTTCAGGGTAAGGGGGAGATGGAGCAGAAGGAAATTCCCTTCAGAAAAATATTAAAAACTCAATTTGCTTCTTTTCATTCATCCAAAGCTGCAAATTTTTTGTAGCTTTGGGTGAATGAAAAGAAGCAAACCAAGTTGAACTCATTTTGAGTGTTTATTCAAAAGAGGGGAGGTTCTTAGCAGAAAAAGATAGCCAGTTCACAGATAAATCCAATGCCAGATAGCAATGCTGCTGACCTGAAGCACTCTTGGCAGCCCCAAGTCAATTGCAACAATTATTAGAAAATAGATTTCACTTCATTTTGTTCATCATAATGAATTTTCCTTACATTTTAAGCTCTGCACTGCTTCCTCTGCAGAATCCTTGGCCTTGAATTATATAAAATAAGACAGCTGAAAGAATGGATCTAAGCAAATTGATCCAAACATTTTTTTCCAAGCAGGGCACAACCTAATTCTCCTCCACTGTTCTTCCTCTTTTTCTTCTTTTTTTAAGAATAGCAAACATTAATTGGAGCTATAGATTGAAAGTAGATAACATGACTCATCACTATGTATAATGTCTTCTTTGTGCAGAAAACTGGAACATTATAAAATTAGACTAAGGAGATTTTTCTGACAGCTTGGTATCTTATGAAGGTCAGAGTATTGAAAAATGCCAAAATGGAACTGCAATTATATACACAGTTACCTAGGAAATAAGTCCCATTAAATTCAGTAGGATTTATTTCTGAGTAGTCATAGATAGAACTGAGCCACCAGGCATTATTTCTCTCTGTTATTTATTGCTCCTAGTTAAATGCTTCATATGAAAGTTTAATGGATTTTTCGATTTGCAAATATTAAAAACAGCTGTTGTGAAGCCCCACTGATTGTTCCTTATCTTTTAGTTCTCATACATATTTATTGATTATATTAATATTCTATTAACAACTCCTCCCTCCCCCAAAAGCCCTCTGTTGGATTAATGTACTATACTAAAAATATTTCAGTTATTCTTAAACTCCAAAATGCCATGAAATTGTGGCTGGCCTGAAGGATATATTATTTAGAAAATACAGCCTAGTACCTATGCTGTGTCTAATTACTGGTGCAGTATGATTTAGAAGGTATTATTTTATCTTCTTAATCAATTAAATAACCCACTTATTTAATCTTATGCAAGACTGGGCATGTTGTTCAGTCAGTAAGTCGATTCTGACTCTTTGTGAGCCCCATAGACTAGAGCACACCAGGCCATGTCTCTCCTGTCTCCTTGAGTTTGCCCAAATTCATGTTCATTGTATCAATAGCATTATCTAACTATAACATCCTCTTCTGCCCCCTTCACTCATTCCCAACATCGGGGTCTTTTTCAATGAGTCATTTATTCTCATTTGGTGGCCCAAATATTTGAGCTTCAGCTTCAATATCTGTCCTTCCAAAGAACAGTCAGGGTGGATTTCTTTTAGGTATAGACTGATTTGATTTCCTTGCTGGGTGTATTAACAGTTAAATTTGCCTTCCTTGCATTAATTTACTAAATTTCCTTTCCTTGAGTTTATTTAAAAGTCCATTAACTCTTTTGAACAATTCTCCTGAGACTCAGTTTGATATAATGGTTAAGCCCCAATATTGGGAGGTCCTGCAATCTTGTCCCCCCTTAAACACAAAGCTACCTGGGTGATCTTGGACCAGTCACTATCTTTCAGCTCGGGGCAGAGGGAAACTACTTCTAAAAAATATTGCCAAGAAACTGCATATAGTAGTGTCGGAGTCAACACTGATTCAAAACTTTTCTTAACCAAGGGAAAAATGTCACATAAACTGGTGAATATACTGCAATTAAACATGGGGCTGGGATTTTTTGTCATCCTGGATTAATGCTGGGATTTGGTCTAGATGAAAAATAACTTTATTCTAGGTTGTCCTTCAACTGTGTTATTTTTGATCATTGCCAGAAACCTAGTATTTTATGTTTATTTCATATAGCTGCTTCTGGTTGGTCAAAAATTTTGTATCTATGGATATTCCTAGTCATCCAGGTCATGGTTGTGCCAAAGCTGTTTTTTCAAGAGGCAACTGGACTTTCTGTTTTTTCTTTGAAGACATTTTGCTTCTCACCCAAGAAGCATAGCAAAAAAAGCTTCTTGGATGAGATGTGAAACCAGAAAGTCCAGTTGCCTCTTGAAAAATCACCTTTGGGACAAATATTTTGTAGTTAACGTCTCATTGGCTAAGTCTTACTAAGCAGGCTGCCAAAAGTAATTGTAGTAGCTTTCTGTCTGGCAAATGGGGATGATACAGGTACAAGACTGAATATAATCATGTGGAAATGTGTGTTGCTTCTCCAGTCTCACAGGGGATACACACAATGAAAGCTAAGCTGTAAAATCTACTTTCATTAGCTGCTCCAGAATGCCTCACTGTGAATATAAGGCAAGAAAAAGGGTGGTGGTGGTGAAATGCAAGACAGAAAGGTCATTAGATAGATTCAAACTGAGTTGTTATGGAATACAAACATGGAAATGTAAAGGGAGCTAATACATATCTACTTTACTTTATTGTCATTACACATCATACAATGAAATTAAATACCATCTTCAGTGAACTTTATGACTATGAAAATAAACACAAACACACATCCTTCACATTCTATACATTGAATTGAAAACCCTTGATATTTCATTAATAATATTGATATGTTTGATCCATTTTCATGAATTAAAGAATATAAATGAAATTGAGTTGGTGGGGAATGGGTGGAAATGTGATGCTGGATAAGGAAGAAACCAAAAATCATTTTGCACCATTTTTTCTTGGGTTTTGATGAATGTAGAGTGAAAATAGTGATCTCAGCAAACTGAAGGACCACCTTGAATATTCTCATCATATTGTTTAGCCAGTCAGAAGCTATTCATCCTTTGAGTCAAGTCTTCTTTGCCCTGTTTTTCATCCATTTTTAAAGCTTTCCAAGATGGGTCTTTTTCAGTCTTGGAAATTGTCTTCTACAAGGATGAGCAGAGTTATAAGCAAAGGGATTTGATGTTGGGTTTGCATTTCTGAGATCAGAGGCATTTGAGATAGAGGAAGCCAATGAAATCCATAGCGTCTGGATGGCACATTAAATCATTATTGCACTTAGACTTATATACTGCCCCATAGTGCTTTTAGAGGACTTTCTGGGTGGTTTATAATTGGTGGGATTCAAATAATTTAGCAACCGGTTCTCTACCCTAATAATTTCTTCCAATAACCAGTTCACCAAACTGCTCAGAAATTTAACAACCAGTTCTCCAGAAGTGATACAAACTGGCTGAATCTCACCAGTGTTTATAATATAAGCATATTGTCCCCACAATCTGAATCTTAATAGTTTCAATTTCAAATTATAATTTCAACTTTGTTAGAAACTTGCCAAGTCTTAATAAATTACATGGGAAGATACACTAAGATAAAATGCAAACATATATAGCTGCAAATATGACCTAGGATTATTTGCAGATTTGCACACAAACACACACATACACACACATTGAGGAGTTGCTCACCCCATGTATGTCTTCAAGATTGAGGTTCCTTTCCCTTTATTTTAATTTTGTATTATCATTCCTATTCTTGATGCTAAGTGATAAGCAGCCATTAGAAAATAAAATGTAGATATGTTTGTGTGTGTGTTATTTATGAGTATCAAACAAACACAAACAAACTAAAGAAGAGATTAGGAATAGAAATTATCCTTCAGCTAAAAAGTACAAAGAAAAGAAAAATGTAAAAAAGAAAGATCAGTACAAAGTTTTTATAGCTGCTTAAGACATACTTCCTTTATTAAATAGGGAAACATTAAAATTCATCACTTTTTTTCACATAGTGAAATATTGAAATAAAATTAATAATTATCAAATTAATAATTTCTGAAATATTATCATAAAAGTATGCCAAATAAAAGAAAGTTTTATCTATATTATTCAGTTTAATTTTCATGGGATTTTCTAGAAAACAGTATTTTTAAATAATATAAGTTACTATCTCAAACTTGGTGAGAAAAATAGGATCAGATAAATCTGTGTCCTCCATGGATTTGTTCAGTTGATGAATATGCCTCACTATTTTAAGCCCATGTCACACTGCAACAATGGATGCAAAGAGGATGTAAAACGGACAAAAAAGCTTGCCATCCATTGGAAGACGCGATGCATCCATTGGGTACTAACTGCGTACATGTTTCATACGCTCTATCCGTCAAACATCCGTCTACTGCTATTTCATCCGCTCAAAAAGTTGGTTTTGAGCTGCACAAAACTTTTTGAGCGGATGAACTTTCCGCCATGTACGATCTACATCCGCGCCACATACGGGCAACAGCGCTCTACGTCATTGTCATCCATTTAACATTCCGCTGCTATCCTCTCGGCATCCTCTGGACATCCTCGTAACTCATTTCCCCTGCAACTGAAAACGGAAAGAGGGAGGAAGCAAAAGGTACACGAACGTCTACACAGCGTTAGTAGCATGGAAATAGAAAAGGATGTAGCTGCATCTCATACTATAAAGGATTAAAACGGACAAAAATGTTTGTATATGGGTGTATCTCGGATATTTAGGATGTCTGGAGTATGCCTAGAGTATGGTAGAGGACACCTAATGGAAAGCTCCGTGACATTTCCTATAAATAGGGGAGCACCTGGAGTCTCACATCATCAATCCGGGCAGCCATGGTTCCCTATACACCTACATCTTCCCACATCATCCAATAAAATGATGCGGCGACGCGTCTCCCAGGCCGCCATCATTCCTCAAACCTAGATCCAGACGTTTCCTTTTCCTACTGCAATGGAGAAGGAGACGTCCAGAGCTGTGGGTCGAGGATGCGTGTGCAGATACGTAGTCCTTGCTACTGCATGATACATATGGATCTCTGCGATGTTGACAAGGACCCTGCTCGCTGCATTTCAATCAAGACATTCTTAATGGGAATGCCTCCCCAAGCCATGTTTGACGAAGCTGTGTGTGAGAGACACGAGAGTATTACTCTCGCGCATATGTACGCGGGCCTGCCCAGAGCCATCCGGATAAGGCTCTTCTCCCAGCACTCTGGGGAGCACTCATGCAACTGAAAGTACTCCGGCACTGAGCATACTCTGCACCCGTGCCTCTGGGACCACGTTACAGAAACATGCATGATTGCATGGGAGGTGCCACACACAGACATAAGCTGTGTGTGCAGAGAAGTGGTGTGCAGGCCATCATCTAAGAATACCTGCAGGACTCCCCAGTGTCCCACCACTGAAGAAGGCTGGAGGAAAGTTGCAGAACAGTGGTATCAGAGGGTGGAACTTCCCCACAACCCGTTGGAGCGCCATAAGTGAAGCACGTGGCCTGCAAAGCTCCAGCCAACTCAGGGTCCAATTATTTCAACTACAACGGCTTCTTCAGCATCATCCTCTTTTTCCATGGTTGATGCTGACTACAAGTTCATGATATCGATGCTTCAGCACGGGTCAGCTTTCAGATGCCCAGATATACAACGCAGTGCCTCAAGGTGGGCTAAATGCAACCTCATCATGGGTTCCCCAGATCCAGACTCCCTACCCACAACACACAAGATGTGCCCTACTTCACCGTGGTGATGATGCCTTCTCCCTCAGAACCTACCTCATGAAGCCCTACGCTTCCAAGATGTCCCGTGAAGAGAGGATCTTCAACTACAGGCTGTCCAGGGCAAGGCGGGTGTGTGGAGAACGCCTTTGGCATCCTGGCCAACAGGTTCTCTCTCTCACCACCATGCAGCATCACCCACAGACTGTGAGGAGCATCGTGGAAGCTTGCTGCATCCTGCACACAATCTCATGCGCACCCACTACACCAGTGTTGCAGAACAGGCTTGTGGACCATCAACAAGGCAATGGGACATGGAGCCTGGTGAATGGGAGCAAGGACAAAACCTGATAGACACTGTGGATTTGCAAGGCCCCAACAGAGCTTCACGTAAGGGGAAGAAAGCAGCACAACCTCCTGAGACCATGGTGCAACTCCCCAGGTGGAGCGGTGGAGTGGCAAGACAGGATGTAGATGCTTAATGGATGCTTCCTTCAGCCTGTCTCATCACACTGATGAGATTGTGCCATGTATGTTGAGTGGCCTACAATGAATAGGGCATTAATAAGAGTTTTGTTTATGTTGAAATGTGTGGATCAATGATATAAATTGTTATTGATAATAAAGGGCTATATGTGTGGAAGCTGGGAGGGTGGGCCATACAGTCCCACTATGCTTGCACTGGAGGTTTATCTATCCCACAGCTATCCTTACCCATCCCACAACTATCCATCCCACAGCTATCCTTACCAATCCCACAGCTATCATTACCATCTCACAACTATCCATCCCACAGCTATCCTTACCCACCCCACAGCTATCCATCCCACAGCTATCATTAACCATCTTCACAACTATCCATCCCACAGCTATCCTTACCCACCCACAGCTATCCATCCCACAGCTATCCTTACCAATCCCACAAGCATGCAAAGGCTTAACCTTTTTTTCAAAGTTTTCCCCAACACTTTATTAGTGTAAAAAAAATGAACCAAGTTTGAAGCCAGATAACCTTTATTAAATAACAAACTGTAATGACCTTATTAAAAAGCAAAATGACCCAACTAAAGTGTCTTGAAGCAAAGATTAAGGTGAACAGGTAACAACTCAGACTCTGCACTCTTCTCAGTCAGTCTGAGGCGTGCCCATAGTCTCAGATGTAAAGGGGCCAGGGACTGTGGAGGTGGCTGTTGCTGGAGTGTTGGTCTGAAGTGCCATTGGGGTCCTGGCCCTAGAGTACAAACAGGAGATGGTGTGCGCAGGAAGCTCTCAGAGAGCTGACTCAGTCCCGTGAGGTTGGAGGCTCTTCCTCGTCGAAGATACATGATGGCCCAGGACTGATGACAGATGTTCTGGACTGGCTGGGTGTGGAGGTAAGGAGTGTAGTGGTGTGTGCGTGGGTCTGCAGCTGGGTCAGGTGAGGCATCTGTTGGTGTCTGTGGTGTCCGAGGAACCCGGGTGTGGGCTGGGAAGGGCTGCCTGTGCTGTGGGAAGTCCTGGTAGTGGAAGGTTGATAGGCGAGGGCTGCTGAAATCCATGGAAGGGCTGTGACATCGCTCTGGGGTGGAGGAGCAGAACCTGGAGTGCGGTTAGCGAGCAGGTTCAGCTGGGCCTGGGGTGGTGCAGAAGAGCTGTGATCCTGCTCCTTCATCACCTGGTACTGGGCCTCGGGCAGGTCCAATGAGGGTCTGGCTCACATACGTGATGAAGGGCTTTGCGGTTGATGGTATGTCGAAGTGGACCAGCTGTGAGAGGAGATCTGTGCTGGCTTTGATTGTGTCCCTGATCTCCAAGAGGACAGTGTCGCTCTGTCCCTCTGTGCTGCCTCTCTCGCTGCTTTCTGTGGAGTGGAACTGGGTGTGAGGTGGCTCGGTCTCTTTGTGCTGATTCTTCTTGCTCCATCTGAGACAAGGGGATCCTCACCGTCCTCTGGCATGGGGAGTGCAGCTGTCGGGGGGGGTCTCTGTCATGGGGCCCTCTGAAGACACCTGCCGGACACAGTAGCTGTTCTCCTGGCTGGAAGAGGAGTGGCTCTCTTGTGGGCTGTCTGAGGGAGAGGGTTGACAAAGGGGCCTGCTCCTCGGTGGCAGATCTCACCCTCTGGGAAGTTGCACCTGGCCATGACATAGGTCTCTCACGGTCAGTGAGCTTGACAGCGCGGCCTGCCCAGATTTCTTCAAGTGCAGCTTGCCATAACCAGGTGTGCATGTGCTTTCACCATCAAGGAGTACATCTGAAGTGTAGCCCAGGCTCTCCGCCTTCTCCTCTCCACACTGCTTGCTTCCGCCTGGTGTCGCGATAGAGTCTGTGGCCCTTCCTCCACAGTGTACTCGTTCTGCCTCGAGCCATTCCAGCATCTTCTCCTCATGGTCTTCGGAATGGAGTACTCTTTCCTCTCTCCCTTCTCCTTGTCTTGCCTCTTCCTCCCTCTGGCAGGGGCTTCAGGGCCTTCAGCCGCAGGGCTTTGAGGGCCTTGGGCTGGTCCATCACAGCAGCAGCAGCAGGAGAAGCACCAGCAGGAGAAGCACCAGCACCAGCAGTAGAAGCACCAGCACCAGCAGGAGAAGCAGGCAGCAGCAGCAGCAGCAGCAGCAGCGAGCAGCAGCAGCAGAGAGCACCAGCCACCAGCAGACGCAGGAGAAGCACCAGCAGCACCGAGCGAGCACCAGCAGCACAGCAGGAGCAGCAGCAGCAAGCACCCAGGTGCACCAACTGCACAGCAGAAGCACGCAGCTTCAGAGATCAGCGCCAGGGGGTGGGATGGTGGTTCATGTGCATCTTTGCAGGGCTGTGGCAGGAGTAAGACGGGCTTCCTCCTTCTTCCCCCATGGTGTTCTACTCGAAGATGTCTCTGGCAGCAGAGTCTTTCCTCTGAATGCTGACTGCTTGCAAGCTGGCAATCCTCTTTATATCCGTGAGCCTTCCCTGCAATTCATTTTCCCGTGCGTCCATGCGCAGTGTGAATGCTTTGCATCCACTACTATCGCTAGATGCCGATCCTATTGGCATCCCGTGATCAGCGATCCAGCGAGTCATCTGCTAACATCCGCTAGCACATTCCGCTTCCTTCTGCTTAACAAGTCCCGCTTTTCGCTATTCTCCATGGTAAGCCCGGTGTGGATGTGTCATCCGCTTCCATCCGCTCCAGCTTCCTACGAACATCCGCTTTATATCCCCGCGTTTATATCATCCCACCAAATCGTTGCCTTCCAGTTGGTTGTCTGCGCTTCTGTACATTCAGGGCACTTTGAAGGCGTGATGGAAAATTTGCTCGTCCGCTGTGTCCTTTTTACATACATTTTGCATCCGTCGGCCAGTGTGACCTCACCTTTAACTGTACTCAGATGTTTTCAGTTTCTTACTTAAGTTCATCCTAAGTATATGTATTTGGAAATCTCAAGTCATGCTAAATTTGATTAATTTTGAAATTATAAATATTTATAAGAATTGAGTGGCACTTGCTATTCTCATGGAATTACAACTTCTACTATGAAATAATGGATTTTATTGAAGATAACCACTTTTACAGACAAAGTACAACTTACTATAAAATTTTGTATTTTTTTTTAATGTGGGAATTAGGCTTTTAGAATTATATTGAAGACTCTCTGTAGCCATAAATCAAAACTCCCTAAAATTTCAAAGATCCAGGAAAATAGTTTAGAATAAAAGCCATCTCCCCTTTCTGAAATGTATAATAATAATAATAATAATAGTAACTGCAACAACAACAGCAACAACCTATCATGGTCTTGAAGAGATAAAATGTATTTTCCTATTTTGACTGTAGAAAAAAGAGAAAATGGCTATTCCAACCCTTTTGTTAATGTGATTCATTTTTATCTTGAAGAATCCCAACATTTTTGGTGCATTGTACAGGCAAGGAAAGAAAGCATTCATCTTTAAAACTTGAAGGAAAAAAATAATAATCTAAGGACAGAACCCACTGGAGATTTTCACCTGCAAAAGCGTGTTGAAACTAAGGAGGTATTAGGTCACAGAAATGTTTCATAAAAAATGGTGCACACCATATTTATGACATTCAACTAACAATTCTTACACACAGTCTTAAAGATTCCTTATTATGTAAATGGAAAGAAATACTAGAAGAGTTCAAGACAGCCCCATCTAGAATGACATTCAACTGCTTAATATCCACATTGCAGGGACTTCTGCAATTTTCACAGTGATTGTTATTTAAAGGTAAACTATACTTGAGATTATTTATGTTTGGGTCTGAGTTATGATTCAGCAAAATCAGTGCTATCATGATTGTCATGACTGATTTCCACTTGCTAACCCTTTGTAGAGCAAGAAGGTACATTGCTTTACTCCCAAACAAATGTGGAATAAAACGCAAACCAAACTGTCGTATGAGTCAAAACAAGGAAGTCTAGAATGATTTGGCAGTCCATTCTCAGTGAGAATCCACCTCATTGCTTTAGCAATATATTTACCAACAGTTTATATAAAGGCCCTGTCACACTGCCCAACGGATGCAAAACGGACAGACACAAACACGGACGAGCAAAACTGTTCCATCCGTTTGTTATGCCGTCTCCAAAAGGTGGCAAAAATTTGCATAATCGGAGCGGATTAACGATGATGCGGGGAGGAAGCAAGCGGCAGATGAGAAAGCGGATGCGAATGGCAAGCCTAGCACGATGGAACCGGATGGGAGCGGATGCACATCCGAGAGTGGCCTTCCGGGGGGCCTCAGCAAAGCAGATGCGGAAACGGATACAAGCGATGCAGAAGTGGATGCACAGTGGATGAAGCGGTCATGCTACAGTGGAAGTCCTTCTGCGGATGCTACAGCGGACCAGCGTGGCGATCCCTGAGCCTAACGGTGCTGCGCTGTTCAATTGCGCATGCGGGGGGGATTGCACGTGCAAGCCCCCGACCATATAACGGGAAGCCAGCTCAGAAGCGAGGGTCACCAATTCGAGAGCCAATAATGGCCTGCTGCCAGCACACCATGCGATCTTGCCTTGGCGCGGTGGTCGCCTTTGGATATGTCTGCCCTGCAGCCTTGCTGCCAAGCCTCAGCTGCCAGCCTTGGCTGCCACAGCGCTCTGCTGCCGAGCCTCACCTGCCTAGCCTTGCATTGCGCCTTGCTGCCACAGCCTTGCGGCTCTTGCCAGCCTCCCTGCCAGCCTCTTCTGCCAGCCTGCTGCGCCGAGCCTTGCTGCGCAGGCCTCCCTGCCAGCCTTGCTGTCTGCCTGCCTTGCCAGCGTTGCTGCCAGTCAGACTGCCTGGCCAGCCTTGCTGCCTGCCTGCCTGCCAGACTTTGCGGGCATGCCTGCCTGCGCAGCCTCCTGGCCAGCCTTGGTGCCAGCCTTCAGCCCAGCCTTGGTTCCTGCCAGCCTTCCTGCCAGCCAGCAACCCCAGCAACCATGCTGAAGCACAGCAAGCCTCACCATTTGCTGCCCACCTTGCAAAGGGACAGGCTACCATCCCACCCCTGGCCTCCACTCTGGTTCTGCTGGGGCTTCTGCAGCAAGGGCTTTACTCTTCTGGGGCTGGGGCTTTCTGCTTCTTCTTCTTCTGGAGGAGCTGATTGACAAGCACTCTAGCACAGCCACCTCCACAGCACCTGTGGGACTTCACCCCTGGGACTGAGCGACCACCCTTCACCCCTGGGACTGAGCGACCAAGAGGAGTACCAGAGATCATTTTGTTCTTATAGCTTGTTGTTAATAAAGTCTACTTTTTGATTCTCACACACTTGCTTCATTTCTTTTTTTTAATAAGCTCTTGGTGGAAACTTTTAGAAATGGTTTTAAGCCTTTGCATGCTTGTGGATGGGTTAAGATAGCTGTGGGATGGCAGGCAGGATACCTGCGCTGGGATGAGCAGGGATACCTTTGGGTGGTAATAGCTGTGGAGATAGATAAACCCCAGTGCAAGCAGAGTGGGACTGTTATGGGCCACCCTCCCAGGTGCCACACCTATGCCCTTTATTATCAATAATGATATAATCAATCATCCCACACAATGTCAACATAAACACAACTCTTTATAAATGCCCTGTTCATTGTAGGGCCACTCAACATACATGGCCCAATTTCTCAGGATTGTGATGAGACAGTGATGTGGAAGCACCCATTAATCATCTATCATTCCTGTCTTGTCACTCACCACTCCAGCTGGAGTCTGTACCAGTGTTTTCAGGAGGGTTGCGCTGTTTCTTCCCTTCACGTTGAGGCTCTGTTGGGCCTTGCACATCCTCAGTGTCTATCAGGTTTCGCCTTGCTCCATCCCCAGGCTCCATGTTCCCCATTGCCCTGCTGGAAGGTCACGAGCCTGTTCTGCAAGACTGACGGTAGGCGAAGTGCGCATTGAGATTGTGCAGGATTGCAGCATAGCTTCCATGATCCTTCACCGGTTCTGTGGTGATGTGAATGGGTGGTCTGGAGAAGTACTATAGAACCTGTTGGCCAGGATTGCCAAAGGCTAGTTCTCCCACCACCCTCCTGCCTTGGACAGCCTGTAGTTGAAGATCCTCTCTTCAGCGGTGATCGGTATTGGAGAGTGTAGGGCTTCATGGGCATAGGCGTTGGTGAGGGAGAAGGCGTCATCACCCAACGATAAGTAGGGCACATCTTGCGTTGTCATTGCAGTGGGTCTGGATCTAGGAACCCATGATGAGTTGCATTTCCAGCTCGCTTCCTCGAGGTGACTGGCGTTTGTATACCTGGCATCTGAAATGAGCGCTGCTTGAAGCATCGATTGTATCAAGATGAACTTGGAAGTCAGCATCGACCATGCGCGGAAGCAGGATGATGCTGACAACGGCCCTTGTAGTTTGAAATAAGTGGGGACCAACTTGGCTGGGGCTTTGCAAGGCCACATGTTGCCATCGATGGACTGAGTCACCGTTCTGATCCAAGTCGCAACTGGCTCTCTGCAACCTTTCTGCCCGCTTCATCTATCTTCTCTGTCTCAGTGTGAGCATGGGCACTGGAGAGCTACCTCCTTGTATTCTTCTATGACTGGCCCTTGCACACTTCTCTGACCACAATGCTGATGTGCTGGGTGGCACCCTCCAGCCATACTGCATGCTCCTTTAGATCGGGTCCCTGAGGCCAGGTGGTGCAGAGTGAGTGCCACCTTGAGCCAGGTTCCAGGCTGGAGGCGGATAGTTGTGTGTTTGCCTTGGTCCACCTTGGTGTCAGGCACTGCACACGATTCGTCAAACATGCTGGAGGCCATCCTCCAATGAATCTGGAATGCCCGAGTGTCTTCCCTCCTGAGCTCCACCATCAGCTTGTTGTGACAGTCTGTCCTCTGCTCTTGGAAACCATGCTTCTTACCCAGACGCTTCTTGTGCCGCCCCTTTTTCTTCCTGTAGTAGAGTTCACAGAGCCTGTAGATGGCTTTGCAGTGTTTGCAGAAGGATGGTGGCTGCCAAAAGGACTTTGTTATGATCCACGGTGGACATGACTGGATGCTGTGGTAAGAGGAAGAGGCAGATGAAGCTGGGCAGAGGTCCGCACCGCAGGTGGCTGCGTTCAGAAAGTGAGATCAGACGTGTTTCTCCGCCTTTTTATGGGCAGTATAGGTGGTCCCTTTGCTTCCTCGTTTAATGGCATCCTCTGCATTCCTAACGGGCATTCCTGGTAGACATTCTTAATATCCGAGATAGGTCCCCTCTGGTGCGAACGGTTTTTTCCATTTTAAACGCTTTGTTTCTTCTTGGCATCTTGTTCTGCATCATTCTGGCAATCTTTCTGTGTCGCGTTCAGCTTCCTCCTGGGCTCGAGCGGATGCGAGTTGCGCGGATGGCACGGATGCCTAGCGGATATAGCGGATGCATAACGGATGCAGGAACGCATTCGTACGGATGCGTAGCGGAACGCCATAACCGGACAAATTGGATACAATCCACGCAATTTCTCTGGCGGCAGCTCAAAACTTTCTAGGACGCGGATAAACGTCAATAGACGGATGCTGGATGGATAGAGAGGAAGCAAAACAGAGGCAGTGAGTACATCGCGTTTTCCAACGGATGGCTAGCTTTTTTGTCTGTTTTACATCCTCTTTGCATCCGTTGGTGCAGTGTGACAGGGGCTTAAAGCAGGGAAGATGAATTGAGATTGCAATATTGAATTGAATATTGAATTGAGATTGCAATATTGCATATAATTAGCTTATGGGTCACACTGATTACACACACACACACACACACACACACTGGTATGTGTGTGGGTTAAAATAAGATCTGTACACTTTTTATACTTACTGTATTAATTCACTAGCCTCATAAGGTCATCTTTTACATTATTTTAAAAAAGTTTTAAAAAATTTATCATTGGCAACATAGGCGGCCCAGCTGACCTTTGCCTCTTCTTAAGAAAATTGGCCATTCCATTAAATATTGATTAAAAAGCTTCCTCTAAAGATGTCCTTGTCTACTGAAATCCTTTTGTGGAAATCTCTTGGGATTGCAAAGCAGATCAGTACCTTTAAAAATTCATCTCTTGCTAAAACCCCATCTAGAGTTTTGAGAATATCAGTAGCTCAATTTCTAAATCAAATGTGAACCTCCACAATGGAAGTATTTAAACATTTCCTACAGAGATTGGCCTGAAAAGACTGTTAGAATATTTACCCTTCTCAAAACCCCTTAATTGTATAATTCTTTTGTATAGGTTATTTTTAAACAGGAATTTGGGCTGTCTGGTATAGGCATAGTGCTAACCATAAGAAAAAAACTGGATTTTGTTTATGATTTTTGTTATCAAATGGGTATTTTTTTTGTTTAGTTATTCTTGATAGATCTCTTATAATTATAGAAAACTGTTGAAGAGACAATTAAGTATGAGTGCCTTTCAAATTACAGCTGAGTAAAATAATTGGGCATAAGGACGAATTCAGTTTATTTTCTAATAAATGCTAAAAGTTCCAGGACAATATCTTACACCCCTTCACTAGTTGAAACCCTGTGGATGTTTTTTAGCTCATTCATTTTATACTGAAACTCCAAATATTTTGGGTGTTTATGATCTTCTATTCTTTTACAAAATCTAAAGGTTTTCGACATCATAATACTTTGAGATAGTTTGATGGTATACCTTATCAGTAGCTTGGAAAAAACCCTAAATTTCTGAATAGTTGTCAATAACACTTCAACAAAGATACCATCCATGAAGGGAAAAAATGTGAAACATCATGTGATGGCAACATGATGCCACAAGTTTGACATCCGTGATGTAGATTCTCAGTCATTCAGATCATGGTTGTCCTAAAGGCAACTGCACTTTCTTTGTTTTTCCTGAAGTTGTTTCACTTCTCATCCAAGAAGCTTCTTCAGTTCAGAACACTTACACTTCCTCACCATTATAGTCAGGTTGTCATTAACAGTTATTATCCATTGCTGTTGCTGTAGTTGTAATTGGCTGAAAACAAGTAACAGAGAGTTGGGGAATCTGTGGAAATACACAGGAAAAATGCATGGAATAGGCATCAATAAATTTGAGTAAGAAATATCTTCACGTATAAAGGCTTTGTTTGGTTTTAGGTTTTTATATTTGAGTCTCACACATTCTGCAAGAATAGATAATTAAAGTCCCAATACCTTTCTGTTTTATGGCAAAAGAACAATGAAGAGATGGTTATTATAAAACTTCTGGTATAGGAAAGAAGACATTTTATTTATTCTTGTTTTGCCACCAAACCAATTTTTTCCTGTGAATTGAATTCCAAGAATCTTTGCAAATTTACACCATGAATCTTATTTTAAGGGATTATTTTCCCCCAGTGCACTTAGCAAGCAATCAGGAATAAACTATATTTGGACATCTAAAATGGTATGAGTTTCACTTTTAAAACTGAAAATGGAGCATTTTGTTCCGCAATATATCTTATTATAATGGTGCCATCATTAAGATTTATTACTTGTTGATATGTTGCCTATAACATAAAACCAGTTCTTAAGTATTTTCTCCCAATCATGTTCATTCATATTTATAGATGTGTCTCTTTGTCTTGATGGAGTATATCCATTTGGAATATAATTCTCTACTTCTTTTCTGCTGATATATAATGACCGAGAATTCCAAGTGTTAGAATCCCAAGACATTTGGATGGTGTGAAACTGAAGACTACTGATATAAAACAGGGATGTCAAACTCTATTTCATTGAGGGCTGCATCAGGGTTGTGTTTGACCTCAGACAGCTGGGGGTTGTGGCTGGGGTTGTGGCTATGGTGGGTGTGACATGGGATTTATGTCGGATGCACCTGTGGTGGCCAAGTGCTAAGGCAGGATTTCCCTGAGACCCTCCCTCACTCTCATTATAATCTTCCTTCCTCCTTCCGTCCCTTTTTTACCCCACTTCCTTCCTTTTCTTCTTTTTCCTTCCCTCTTCATTTTCCTTTCTTTTTCCTTCCCCTCTTTCCTTATTTTTCCTTCATTGCTCTCTTCCCATCTCCCCTTCTTTTTTAATCTTTCCCTTCCTCCTTTCCTGTCCCTTTTTGCATGCTCAAATGCAAAAGGGGAGGCATTTCCCCTTTTGTTTTGTTTTTAGTTTGTTTTGATAGCCCTCTGACAGTGAAAATGGAGCTTGTGAGGGGTGTTTCCAGGCCGGCCCTGTCAGCCACATCTAAGCACCCCACAGACCAGAGCCTTGAGTTTCACACCTCTGATATAAAACATACTTGCCTCATGATGAGAAACCTGTTGAACTGTGCACATAAAGATAGTCGGAATGGCTAAAACTCGGAAATATTTCATATCCATGAATCATTCATTGTCTTTCAAAATAATTGCTATGAAAATAAATAAATATATATCAAAATAAATACATATGAAAAAGTTCCAAATTTTATCAAACATTGTACAAGAATCAGTAACTGATTTTATAAATATAAGTTCATAAACCAACTGTTCATAAAACCAAGACAGATCATTCAATGTGGTCCTACAATGAAAAAAAGACACCAGGTGTTTTGAGCTGGCTTTAGAAAAAGTCAAGGAACAAAAAACGTTTTGCTGATGCATGCCAAATGTTCTTGCAATTATTATCTAATAATTGAGAAAGTCAAGGAATAGCAAAAAGAAGCCAGTAGCTCCTTCAGAAAGAGTTTCCACTGTGTTGACAATGTCAAGCTGTTGGAAATGGCTCAGAAAAGTGTTCAATACATCTCATTGTCCTCATGGAAAAATTATATACAGGTCAGGAAGCCACAGAAGAGATAGAACACAGTGAAATAGACCGATTTCAGATTGGCAAACAAATGTGACAAAAGTTGTCTTCTCTCCCATTATTTTTTCAACCTATATTCTGAATATAAGGGATGCTAGCTGGAAGATGTTTTTAAAATTGGAAGAAGTATCATCAACAACCTGTGATCTACTGATGATACTACCTTGAGAGCCAAAAATGCAACGGATCTGTAAACCCTAGTAATAAAAGTCAAAGAGCAAAGTGAAAAAATGGATTGAAATCAAAATAGAATACAATAGAATTCTAAGGACCAAATTATCAATTACTTTTAAAACTGGCAGTGGAGATAATGAATTGGTGGATAGCTTCTGCCTTTATGATCAACAATCAACAAGCAATCAAGGAACAAGCAATCAAGATATTCACAGGCAAGTGACCTGACTCAAGTTAACCTACTTGGAACATATTAAATGAAGATCTAGCTCAGTGGAGAAGGTTTTAATGATGGAAAAGGTAGAAAGAGAAAGATTTCCAGCAGCAACATGGATGAACTCATTTATAGTGGAGATAAGTATCTTCAGAGTCCTGAAAGAATTGTGGTTTCAGTTGAAAATGTTGAAAGTTGAAAATGATATAGCACATATTCATTCAACCAACCCAAAGCAGATTAGGTTATTTTAACCAAAGATTGGGTACTTTTCAGAATTTAAAGATTATGAGCATTTCCATTTTCAGGGTACTGCATTTCTTCTTCTTCTTCTTCTTCTTCTTCTTCTTCTTCTTCTTCTTCTTCTTCTTCTTCTTCCTTCCTCCTCCTCCACCTCCTCCTCCATCCCCTCTCTCCTCCTCCTCCTCCTCTCCCCTCCTCCTCCTCCTCTCTTTCTCTTTCTTCCTTCTCCTGGTTACTTTTTTACCCTAATCCGCATAAAAAAATGACTTCTTTCTAATTTATTTACAAAATCTGTTGTTAAAATTCAGGCAATCATATCTTATTTTGGAGGAACACAATGGGACAATTTTCTGATAGAAAATCTTTAATATAAATCCTTTTCGCTTGTCAATATTGTTCCAGCTCCAGAAACAGTTTTAGAGGTCGTTCCATATCATTGTAATATATCATTCATCAATTAATTATTCCTCCTTTTTTCATCACAAGTTTTCTGTATCTTTAGAGAGGGGTGTCAATTCAAGTTGAGGGTGACATTAATATTAATATTGTGAATTCAGTAGAATTCATGATGCACTGCAAAGATAGCTAGAAGAGGAAGCAGAAAAGAAATAGCAAGCAGACACGCTGACAATTCATCATGTGATGTTGTTAATTTTGCATTTTAATTTATTTATATTATTTGCAGTGCTATTTGAGAATTCATAGTTCCTCTAGTTGTTAAATGATATAGATGTATTAAATCATCTCATGGAGGATACACATGACAAGCAAACAATCATACAAAAATAAGCACCAACAAATTACAAAAAAACTGTGTCGCCAGAACCGCAGTCATGTGTTAGAGAGAAGTTCCCTTCGAAGTGGCCACCAGCAAATGAGTCCAAAAGTCAAAAGAACAAAGTCTCTGGTCCTGCTTGAGTTGACTCCAATTTGGATTCACTGCAACATTATCTGGGACTTGCCTTCATCTCTGTAGACAATTCAGTATCACCCCTAAAAAACTAGGAGCTGAGTTTAAGTTCCTTGTGTATAAACGCCTAACCAATTTAAGGTCTTTGCCTATAAGTTCCTACTTTGTGGAATACTATAAAGATTTCTTTCCTCTTCTTTATCCTTTCAACATCTATAGCAAAAACCATAGATGGATGGAAGATGACATCAGTTTTTATGGAATCCCCTCCCCACTTTCGCAGTACAATTTTGGTGCCATATGAAGACCTTTTCTATTTTTGAAAGGTTGTTTAATTGTCTTTTAATTAAAATCAAATTCTTTTTATTTTGAATTATTCCATCACCTTGCTTGCTACATAATTATGTAAGGAGATTTATATTGCAATTTTTTCTTGATTTAATTACCATATGTGTTTAACTATCTCTATACCTGTGCTTTGCTAATGAAACTATATGAATTGAGCTCAAGTTTTGGCAGAGGGAAAATAAAGGGAAAAATTCTGCTCTGCCTACCAGCAATCCATCTGACTAGTTCTTGAGTGTGTGAAGAGAGTTAGGGCGTTTGGAAAACTGAAAAATGGAAACAGAAACAGGATTTTGCTGTTGAGCAAGAGGAGACAGCAAGGATCTTGGGTATGGCTTAAACTCAACTTTCTGTACTAAAACTAGTTGCTGCTGTGAAATGAAAACTGAAACGGAAGCTTCTCTCATCTGACATGTGTTTTGGGCATTTGGAACAGAGTTTCATTTTCAAGGTGGAGGGGGCAGTAGAACTACTTTAGGCAAGAGCATATTGATAATAATATACACCAGTTATGTGTTCTGGAGATTTTGTGGTGATGCAAATGGAAAAATATATCATAAAATATGTATCTGTTTCAGCATACATATTTTAGGTATAACATAGATTTTTGGTGCATGCATGGAAAATAATATATTATACATACATATAATATATGATATATATATATAATGTGTGTGTTGTGTGTGTGTTTTGTGTGTGTGTGTTGTTTTTAAGCTTTCGGCGGTACTTACAATGTGTGCTGTTCAGCTTCCTTCGTGTATTATCCGCACGTCATTGGAGGCTTTCAAAAGTTGTAGCAAACGTTTCAGCAGAATCTCATCGCCACCAATCAGGCTTTCTGGTATGGATGTGGCTTCTTACAGCTTTTGTTTCAAATTCGAGGCTGGCCTATTCTGATTGGCTGGGATTTTTGGTCGTCTGTTCACATGGGACTTGGAGTTTGAATTGATTGTGTTTCTGGTTTCTTCTGTCTGTTTGTGGCATTTGATTGGCTGGCAACACATCTGTTCGCTGTTTTGGAGGCTATTCAGTGCAGCTTGGCTTCGTGTGAAAGGACCGGCTGCTATCCATGTAGGAAGCCCAGGTTCACCGGGCTGCCTGGTGGGGGGGTGTTTCGAGTTGGAGGCATCAAGAGGAGTCTGTTTGTGCTAGGTGTTTTGCCTTGGTTTTGGTGTGAGAATCTTTCTATTTGAGAGTGCAGGCTTCCAAATGATTGACATATCTGGAAATCATCTCTTTCTATTCCATGCTTTCAGTTTCTTTTTTTTCAATCTCATGGCTTCTCTGATGATTCTGTGTTGGGGTTTCACTAGTGCTAGGGTTTTAGTCACCTGTTTCATTGCAAAACCTTTCATAGGAAGAATTCGATTTCCAGAGCCCTGGCTAAATGCCACCCACAACCCAAAACGATGGCTAAGATACATCAATGACACATTTTGTGATTTGGCCCATGGAAAAGAAAACCTAAATAAATTTCCTAACACACCTAAAGCCACACACCCCACAGAATCAAATTTTCACCATGGAAATGGAAATAAACAAACAACTACCATTCCTAGATGTACTAATCTACAAAAGAACAGATGGGCACATCTGGGAACACCACCATATACCAGAAGAAAAACACACACCAACTCTACTTCAACGCCCAATCGCACACCATCAGCACAGATAATTCCGTGCTAAAACACTAATTACCAAGAACCAAAACGCCCTGGCAGACAAGACACATATAAAGACTGAACTATGCACCCTGACTAAAGTAATTGACAGCCAACGGCTTCCACAAAAACAAAATCACCAAGCTTGATCCAGCAAAAACACACCAAAGACATAACAGAGACCGCTAGAAAGGAATAACAGACCCACGGAACTATGAACAGCTGTCCTGCCCACATAAGAGGTATACAGACCAATAGAGAAATATATACCTGCCTGGATGATGGGGGTGTTTGGAAGTTGAGCATCAGAGGAGTCTGTTTGTGCTTCAGTGTTTGTCTGTTTTGGTGGTGTGGAAAGATCTTTCTAATTTGAAGAGTGCAGGTTTCCAAATTGATCTGACAGTCTGGTGGATATCATTCTGGTGGTTGGGTTTTCTATAGTGGCTCGGGTTTTAGGCATTTGAAAGTTGATGTTGTGACTGTTGGTTTTTCAATGTGTTGGAAACTAATGAGGAGGCTGGATTCTACTGCACAATATGATGGATTCTGGGGGATTTTTTTGGGTGCTATGTCATTATTGACTCCTTTTGATTAGGACATCTGTTTCCTGTTTGGTGAGTTCTCTTGTTTGGAACACGCTACATACTAATTGTTTCAAGGTGTTGTTGTGAGTTTTGGGGCTTTCTTGTCATGGTTCTAATTTTCAAATTAGTTTCTTCAAGAGTTCTTTTTCATTTTTGTAAGTGGTTTCAGTTGCAGCTCTCCAAGTTGTAAGTTGTTTTATCTTATCCAAAGTAGAGGGTTGGATTTTGCTGCTCCAATCCCAGGTGGTAGTGCTAGCAATCTTTGTTTAACTGATCCAATTGGAATCTGTTAGCTGGGATCTCGATCCTGAGTAGAGCCATTCCAGTTCTTTTTCCCAGGATATGTTTAGTAAGCTGCTGTGCTGTGAATGAAATTTGAATTTGAAGCAGGTTGTGTTGCATTGTTTGTCGTCTGCAGCTGCGTACGGAATTTCAGGTCACATAATATTCCTGCTCCTTGTTAACTTCGCACTCTCATAGCTTTTGATCTGGCTATTATTCCTCCTGTAGAGTCTGATATTTGTTTTTTTAAGTTTCGCGGGTAATTAATGTGTGCTGTCAGCTTCCTTCAGGCTTATACCACGTCATTGTAGTCTTTTAAAATTGTAGCAACGTTTCAGCAGAATCTCATCTGCCATCTGACCTGTGCTTTCCATGTGTGGACTAGTGGGAAAAAGTGTGTTCCAGCATTTTTACTGCGCATTTTTGTGTTTATCCAGGCAAGGTTACTTATTCTTCGTTGTCTGTCCAAAGTATGTGGCCGGGCAGAATGCACAGGGACTTTCGTAATATGCCCTTGGTTTTCCAATTGGTTTTCCAGGTCAATTTTATCTTTGGGGTTTCTAAGGATGGCTGCTATTTTTCTGTCTGTTTTGAAGGCAGAAGACAGAAGACAGAAAAATAGCAGACGTAAAATGTCTGAGCAGGGAACCCAGTGAGATCCTCATTACAGTGAAGTATGGTCTCATCACTGCAATGTTTTTCGGCGAGACAGTTTTGTCTCAGCTTTGAGGCAAACTCTTTGAAATGTCTATTATTATGGAAGTGAAAGTACTAATTAATGTTTGGTATATAATGTGACATAAGCATTGACGCCTATATTTCAGGCTTTGCACTGGCTTCTTCTTGGATTCTCAGTGCAGTTAACAATGCTTGATTTCAAAGTACTATGTGGCTTAACTTGAAGTATCTCTAGGAATGCCTTTTCAAACCCAATTTATATCCACCCAATTTATATATCCTGGGACAGTGCTGCTTATTTTTATAATGCTGATGTTCAAACAGCTTTCACTATGTTAAATGTTCATAAACTAGACCATACAAATTTAGTTAGAATGACTTTTGATTTGTGATATATGACCATTTATTTATTGCTTTTTAATTCTGGATTTGTTCCTGTGGATATTTTTAAGGTGGTTTGTTGCATTTGTATTTTTCTCTTTTTATACATTTCTTTTTGTACCATTAATGATTTTATGTATCAGATTTAAGTCTAAACAACCAAGAATCTGGAACGTAAGTGGCCAGAAATCTAATAAATTCATTCCATAATAAATCATTTTGTTCAAAGCAGTATTCACATTTGGGAGAGGTTAATCAAAACTTCAGTGTTTCAGTTGCATTGAAAATGCAGAGCATTTAATATAATGTGTCAAGATCAATTACTCTCTGCTACTAAAAGCAAGTTGTATGACAAATTATTTGTTCTGCCTATTCATCCATTCTTTATTAGCCCTTTTCCTTTTCCAGGACAATATATAAAGCATACACAAAAGAAATAATAGTGTTATGTGGACTAATTTGCACTGATCACAGTTAATGTGTAAATTATTCAACCAAAACTATACTTCCTCCTTTAAAAACTATATAGAACAGAATAGAATAACCTCTTGGTCCTACAAGACTGATGAGTTAACAAAATAACAGAGTAACAGAATTGGAAAGGACCTTGGAGGTCTTCTTGCCCAACCCCCTGCTCAGGCAGGAAATCCTATACTATTTCAGACAAATGTTGTCCAATCTCTTTTTAAAAACTTCCAGTATTGGAACATTCACAACTTCTGGAGGCAAGTTGTTTTATCCATAAATTTTTTAACTATCAGGAAATTTCTCATTAGTTCTAGATTGTTTCTCTCCTTGATTAGTTTTCCTTCGTTGCTTCTTGTCCTGACCTCAAGTGCTTTGGAGAATAGGTTGACTACCTCTTCTTTGTGGCAGCTCCTTAAATATTAGAATACTGCTGTCATCTTACCCCTTGTCCCTTTTTTCAACAAACTAGACATGCTCAATTGCAGCAACCATTCTTTATATTCTTTATAAGTTTTAACCTCCAGTCCCCTAATTATCTTTGTTGCTGTTCTGTGGAGCCTAGAGTCTCATCATTTTTTTTACATAGTGAAGACCAAAACTGGATGCAGTTTTCCAAGTGTGGCCTTACCAAGGCATTGTAAAGTAGTATTAACACTTCAAGTGATCTTGATTCTAGCCCTCTGTTAATGCAGGTTAAAACTCTGTTGGCTTTTTTGGCAGATGCAGCACACTGTTGGCTCATATTTAAATGATTGTCCACTAGATTCCAAGATCTCTGTCACATTTCTACTATTGAGCAAGATACCATCTGTATATTGTATCTGTGCATTTTGTTTTTCTTGCCTAAATGTAGAACCTTCCTTTTTTCACCACTGAATTTCCTTTTTTTACATAGTGCCCAGTGTTCAAGTCTGTCAAGATTCTACTGTACCTTAAGCCTATCTTCTGGAGTGTTGGTTTTTCCTGCCAGCTTGGTGTTGTCTGCATATTTGATGAGTTCCCCATTTATCCCCTCATCCAAATCATTTATGAAGATGTTGAAGAGTACTGGACCTAAAACGGAACCTTAGGATATCCCACTGCAAACTTCCCTCCATGTAGATGCAGTTCCATTGAGGACTACAAATTGAGTGTGGTTGGTCAGCCAGTTACAAATCCATGTGGTAGTGATGCTGTTTAACTCACATTTTTTCTATCTTATCAAGCAGTACAAAGTTGTGGTCTACTTTATCAAATATCTTACTGAAGTCCAAGTAAATTATATCCATAGCATTCGTCTTGTCCACCAATTTTGTCACTTTTAAAAGTATATATTTTTAAATGACTACGCTAATAAGGGGGTTTAAATGGGTCTGTTGGATTTGGTTCAATGTAAAATTCAAATAATATTTTTCACTCAATACAGGGAGGATTTTTTTAAAAAGAAAAAAAATAGCAAATGATCATAATTTATGTGGGATTGTGGCTTTTATTTTGCAGAAAAACCTCACAATCTGGATTATTTAATCTGCAAGCAAAGTTTGCTGAAACAAGAAAATAGCTTATTTATTTCTGGAACTCTCAGGACCACAAACCAATCTTGTATGAATCCCATTCAAAAGAAAAAAAATTACCAGCACTGTAATTGCTGTACAAAAAGCACAATAACTATGGTAATATTTGAGAGCTACTGTAGTATAGTGGTCAAAGTGTTAGATTGGCACTTAAAGGACCAAATTAAAGTCCACCATCAACCATGATAATTTACGATGTCCATTTTTGGCCTGTTCTTGTTTCTCAATCCAACATTCAGTATCTCATGGTTTTGATAAGGGGACCAACTGTCCTGCTTTAGGGAGTGTTAGGAATGTAAGTCACCTAACAGTGATTTGGGCTGGAAATATATAAGCCAGGATAAACATTTTAAAACTGTATCTTTAAGAAAAATTTGCAAAATTTGTAATTGGGTGTGGTTTCTCGAACGGTCATAAGATGGAGCCGGAAATCTGGGTTGTCTTTGTCTTAGTCTCAGAAGAGAGTGTGAGTGAGTCTCTGTTTTTCCTTGGAGAGTTTTGCTGTTCCTGTATTGACTGTTATTCTTGGATTTGATGTAAATCTGATACTGAACTGTTTTTGACACCGGACTTTGTTATTGGATTATCCCTGGATTGAAAACTGACTGATTTAACCTGTGAATGACTTTGGACTGTGTTTGAACTTTGTTTAAATATTTCTGGAAGTAAAAGCCTACATTTACTGTACAGTGTATCTGTGTGCTGTGTGTGTATTATTCAACACTTCTCTCAATACATTTCCTTATATGTGCTCATTCTCCTCATGGGGAATTACCTCAATAGGGAGGACAGTCCTTCTTTTTTAGTTCTGTTCTCTCTCAAAAAGTTTCCTCCTACATGTCCTTCTTTTTGATATTTGAAGACTAATCTGTAAATCTCCATATTTCATTGATGCTGATCCGATCCATTGTGTGTGATATGATGTATTTGTATTTGACATGACGGTTCATCAAGTACAGTGTGATGAGACGCGATTATGAGATGCATGCGCTCCACACAGGAGAATTGTTTTGAGAGAGTGTGCCACATGCAAGAGTGCACCGTGTGCAAGTGGCTTCAATTTTTTTTTCCTTCAATTTATTTGTGTCCTACTTTTCATTGTAAAAATGTTAGTTACCTTAGTTTTGAGGATTAATTGAAATGAGAAACCTTTCTAAGCCATCTTGAAGTATTGGAGGAAAGGTGGGGGTATAAATTAATCCAGCAGACAAGGAATCTTTCCCCAGCAGGATTTCTCAAAATAGTAAAAACTGCTGCAAAACTCATATGTGTAGGAATGAACAAAACTTAAGGAAAAAAAAATATACAGCACTGCTCTAGGCCTGAATTTATTCTGTGAATAGAGATGAAGTACAATAGAGATGAAATGCAATAATAATCCTTTAATTTTTTTCCCCAATTATATGTAATATAAACAGAGAAAAAAAAGATTGTCCATCATGCTTATACTGATATGAGCTTCATTTCAGATAAAGACTAAATTTGGGAAATGGCATAACTTAGAACAGAGGATGTTTTTCATGCAAAAGGTCCTAGATTTGATTCATATCATCCTGAAATAGTGTTGAGAAACCTACTTCATGTTGAACAATAAAATAGATAGTACATGACTAGCATTACTTTTTTGTCTCATGTTTCTGATAATCTATATTGAATCACAAATCATACCGGCAGCTAAATACCTGCCCAGAAAATCAAATTATTTTAGAGTAAATTATTGGTAGATACATCTGGAAGGGGTTTATATCTTCCTTTTCATCCACTCCAGTCACAGTGACATGTACCAGATTGGCATGCTCTGTAAGGATCAGGACAAAGATGTTTTACAATTTCTTCTTCATTGGGCTGGGATTTGCTTATAGCACCTGCAGACTTGGAGAACCATAGCTAACCCACCAGCCTGACTGTGTCTAAGAAGGAGAACATATTGGCAATGAGCCAGATCAAGTTTAATACCTCAGGTTTAAATTTAATTATACTTAAACATACATCTTTCATGCTATTTGCTCATATCTAATCTGAAGTGCAATTAACAGAAATGAAGCATAAGGTTTCAAAGGCAATGAATTTTCTTATGAATAGATTAGTCTGAACTGCCACTTGCTATAAGATGATGTGCCCTTGATATTATAAATAACTATAAAGTTCCATCAATCTGCTGCAAAAGGTGTGCAATGTTAATTATAGAAAGGACAATAACACTTCACTAATTTTTATTTGAATGCACCCATTTACAAAAAACCCTTCCAAAGATGAAAGAGAACTGATTATATTTCTAAAATAGCAAAGTGAAATGTTTCCATCATATTAAATGTTCAAGTGTAGAGAAGAAAATGGGAATCTTGATCAAGCAGCTCAAAACACATTCCATCTATGAATTTCAAGATTAATACCTATCAAGATTTTGGTCCCAGCTAATAGATAATTCTGCAGTTTATTTTCAACTGTTGACATTTTTGTAGTGTATTTTTATTATTGTTTTTTATCTAAATTGCTCACTGCTTTGTGTATGCAGATAAATATGTGGGAGAAAAATAAATTACATATGACTTAGTATGACTGAAAACTATAATTTTGGTCGGTTTATCCTGAGTTGCATTTCAGGGAAATACACACACACAGATACGTGGCTGGGATGTAAACAGAATACTGTATTTCAGAAACTGAGGGATTACACTTTTGCAACAGAGTAAACCAAATCTAGTGATATCAGTGCAAACAAAATAAATATGTTAATTTAGTCTACTGCATACTGTACATCTACCCACCAGATATATAGACTCTTTCTCAAAGAAAAATTTGCATGTAAGGACCAATTAACACTATAACATTAGCTATATTTATATTTATTTCTTTTAATTTTGTAATTCTGTTTTTCAAAAAGCTAAAAATATTGACATGAAGTATATTTTTGTTCCAGAAGAAAAGTAATGAGGATGCTTGTTTGCTTTAATATTTGTTTACAGTAAAACATAAATAATGCTGGCAAAAGTTTTATATATACTATATATACATATGTATGTATTATGTGTCTGTGTTTTATTTTAAAAAGTACTTTTTGTTTATTTTTTGAATGCAGAAGCATTTTTTCTGGTCCTTCAAAGTCTAAAAAATCCTGCTAGAATTCAGCTGGGAATCAACAACAACAAAATTAGAATCTTCTGAATTCTCATGGAGGAGAATATAGGGATTCTGTGAAATCTTTTTCATGACCTTCTCATAAGTTATTGTGATATTGGTTTTCTCTTTCTTGAGAGTTGTGGTTCATCATCCCTCCCGGCTGAAAAGATAATATTGACTTGCTTGTAAAGGACCTGTCACATAGGCTGACAGATGCAAAAAGTATGTAAAAAGGACACAGCGGACGAAAAAATTTTCTATCCGTTGTTATCCGCTCTCAAAAGTGCCCCAAATTTGCATACAAAGAGCGGACAACAATGGAAAGGAACGGACAGTGGGAGGACGTAGTCAGGATGTAAAGCGGATACTCCACTCAAGCCTAGCGGATGGAAGCGGATGGCACATCCGCAGGGCTTCTGGGGGAGCACAGCAAAGCGGACGTGCAGTGGAAGGAATGGATGCAGAGCGGATGCCTAGCGGATACAGAGGATGCATCACGGAAGCCTAGCGGATGCCTCGCGCATGCCTAGCGGATGCAAAGCTTTCACTGTGCATGCGGGGAGGATGCATTGCGTCAGCCCCGCGGATATAAAAGGATGCAGCTCGCAAGCAGGTCACATTCAAAGGGAATACCTGCTGCAGACACATCTCAGCCAACAACGGGTGGGAAGAAGAAAGAGACAGTCTCTGCATCCTTGCTAGCCCCTGGCAAGGGGACAGGGCTACCATCCCATCCCCTGACCCTGACTCTGCTTCTGCTGGGTTTGCTTCTGCTGCTTTGTGCGCTGACACTGCTGGTGGCTTGGTGCTTTGCTGGTGCTTTACTCTGCTGGCACTGCTCTCTGGTGCTGGTGCTTCTGCTGGTGCTTACTCTGCTGGCGCTGCTCCTGTGCTGGTGCTTCTGCTGGTGCTTACTCTGCTGACGCTGCTCCTGTGCTGGTGCTTACTCTCTGGTGCTGCTGCTCCTGGTCCTGCTGGTGCTGGTGCTCCTGGTCTGCTGGTGTTGCTGGTCCTACTGTGCTGCTGGTGCTTCTCTGCTGCTGCTGATCCTGGTTCCTGCTGGTCCTGCTGGTGCTGCTGGTGCTGCTGGTGCTGCTGGTGCTGCTGGTTCCTGCTGGTGCTGCTTTTTCTGCTACTGTTGTTGCTGCTGCTGCTGCTTGCGGTGGTGTGGTGGAGCAGCCCCTAGAACCTTTGACGCCCTCTGATGAGGCCAGAGGTCCTGCCAGAGGGAGGAGAGCAAACGCGAGAACGGGAGAGGAGGCAATACTCCATCGAAGAGGAACATGAGATGAGTGCTGGAATGGCCGAGGAGAACGAGTACCTATGGCGGAAGGGACCCGCTCTATCGAGACACCAAGAGAGAAGGCGTAGAGCCTGGGCTACACTCTCGGAGGTCTCCCTCGGCTGGTGGAAGCACATGCACACCTAGTACAGGAAGCTGCACCTGAAGAAGTCTGGCCAGGCCGCGGTCAAGCTCACCGACCAAGAGACTACGTGATGGCGCAAGTTGCAGCTTCCTGAGGGTGAAATCTGCCACTGAGGAGCAGACCCTCTGTCTACCTCTCTTCAGGCAGCCCACAGAGAGCCAGCTCCTCTTCTGGCCAGAGTCAGCTCCTGTGTCCAGGCAGTATCTGTGGAGCGCCCCACAACGGAGACCCGCGCGACAGCGGCACTCCCATGGCGGAGCAATATGGAAGGACGCCCCTGACACAGTGGGAGCAAGAAGAAGCTGCTGCCACCAGAGACCAATCCACCCCACCCCCAGCTCCACCTCCACAGAAAGCAGGCAGAGAGCCAAACCGGGGGACAGAGCCCCATTGTCCTCTTGGAGTATCAGGGACACAATCAAGAGCAGCGTAGATCTCCTCTCTCAGCTGGTACAATCCGACATACAATCCTCATAACAGAAGCCCTTCCTCCTACGTCAACCAGATCCTCTGGAAATGCCCGAATCCCAGTACCAGGTGATCAAAGGAGAGGATCACACAGGTCTTTTTTGCACCACACTCCAGGCCAGCTGAACCTGCTCTGACCCAGTCAGTCTCGCTCCTCCATCTGTGACAGTGTGTCACACGCCTTCCAAGGCTTTCCACAGGCCCTCTCCTGCCAAGGCTATGGCTACCAGGAGTTCCAGCAGCACAGTGCGACCTTCCCAGTCCAGGCACAGGTTCATCGCACACCACCGATGCCACCGATCACCAATGCTCTGCCACCCGCCACAGATGCCAACCCACAGATGCATCCACCACGCCTCACTCTGCTCGCTGCAGACCAGACAGCCCCACTACACTCTTCCTTTCCTCCATCCAAGCCAATGCCTGCGCTTCAGACCATCTGTCATCAGTCTTGGGAACTGATGCCCATGTCATGGAGGGAGGGGCTTCAACATCACAGGCTTGAGCCAGCATCTCTAGAGCTTCCTCCACACACCATCCCTGTTGTCCTCTCGGGGCCAGCACCCCAATGGCGCCTCAGACCAGCACTCCAGCGCACCACCCACCTCCACAGCACCTGGACCCTTCACCCCTGAGACTATGGCACGCCTCAGAGTGACTGAGAAGAGTGCCAGAGACAGGGTTGCTATCTGTTGAATTTATCTTTGCTTGGACAACTTTTCTTGGGTCATTTTTGCTTTTCACAGTTTGTTATTAATAAAGTTATATTTGCTTTCACACACTTGGTTCATTTATTTTTAGTAAAATACAGTCTTGGTTGAAACTTTTAGAAATGGTTTAAGCCTTTGCATGCTGTGGGATGGGTAAGGATAGCAGTGGGATGGGCAGATACCTGTGGATGGGTAATAGCTGTGAATGGGCAGCGGATATCTGTGGGATGGTAATAGCTGTGGGATGGGTTAGGAATAGCAGTGGAATGGGCAGGATACCTTGGGATGGTAATAGCTGTGGGATGGGTTAGGATAGCATGTGGATGGGCAGGGTCTTGTGGATGGTAATAGCTGTGGATAGATAAACCTCCAGTGCAAGCATCGTGGGACTGTATGGTCCACCCCCCAGTGCCACCCTATGGCCCTTTTATTATCAATAACAATGTAATCATTGATCCACAACATTTCAACATAAACACAATTTCATTAAAGGCCCTGTTCATTGTAGGGCCACTCAACATACATGGCAACAATCTCATCAGTGTGATAGACAGGGCAGAAGGAAGCATCCATAAGCATCTACCATTCCTGTCTTGCCACTCCACTGCTCAGCTGTGGGAGTTGCACCAGTGTTTCCAGGAGGTTGCGCTGCTTCTTCCCTTCACGTCAAGCTCTGTTGGGGCCTTGAACATCCACAGTATCTATCAATGTTTCGCCCTTGCCTCCATTCACCAGGCTCCATGTCCCCATTGCCTTGTTGGTGGTCCACGAGCCTGTTCTCGCAACACCGGGTAGTGGGTGTGCATGAATTGTGCAGGATGCAGAAAGCTTCCACAATGTTCTCCACCATGCTAGCGCGATGCTGCATGGGTGAGAAGTACTGAACCTGTTGGCCAGGATTCTCAAAGGCGTTCTCCACCACCTGCCTTGCCCTTGACAGCCTTTAGTTGCGATCCTCTCTTACGGGTGAGGCTCTGGAAGTGTAGGCTTTATGAGGTAGGTTCTGAGGGAGAAGGCGTCATCCCCCACGATGAAGTAGGGCCAATCTTGTGTTTCGTTGGGCAGGGGTCTGGATCTGGAAGCCCACGATGAGGTTGCATTTCCAGCGCCCTCCTTGAGGTGACCTGGCGTTTTATACCTGGGCATCTGAACATGAACCTGTGCCTGAAAGCACAGCTGTACATGAACTTATAGTCAACATCAAACCATGGCGAAGAGGATGATTGCTGAAGCAGCCCTTGTAGTTGTGTAAGTGGACCCTGAGTTGGCTGGAGCTTGCAGGCCAACATGCTTCCATCTATGGCTCCAACGGTGTTGGGGGAAGTTCCAACTTCTGATACACTACGCCTCTGCAACTTTCTTCCAGCCTTGTTCAGTGGAGGGGCACTGGAGGAGCTCCTCCAAGGTATTCTTGATGATGGCCTGCCACCACCTCTCTGACCACAATGCTGATGGTGTTGTGTGGCACCTCCAGGCGTACTGCCTGCTCCTTTTACATGGTTCGGAGGCCAGTGGCACAGAGTCAGTGCCACCTTCAACCCAGGTCCAGCTGGGATGGAGTTTGCTTTGTTTGCTTAAAAGTCAACCCTGGTCCCCTCAGCCCCTCCACAACTTCATCAAAACATGGCTGGTGGCATCCTCATGAAGTTCTGAAATGCACCGAGAGTCTTCATTCCTAGCTCCACCATCACTTGTTGTACAGTCCGTACTCGCTCTTCTCGCAATCTACTTCGGACCCAGACACCTTCTTGGACGCCTCCTTTTCTTCCTGTAGAACAGGTGAAGAGCCTGTAGAGGCTTCGCACTGTTTGTAGAACTATAGCGGCTACCAAAGGAGTGTGTGACGAATCCATGGTGGAGATGACTGGATTCTGTGAAAGTGCAAGAGCCAGGGATGAAGGTTGAAGAGGTCTGCACCGCAAGGCTGCTGGACTGAAAGTGAGATCCAGGTGATTTCTCCCCCTTTTTATAGGAAATATAGGTTTTCCGCTTGGTGTCCTTTTGCATCCTCTAGGCATCCTGCAGACATTCTAAATATCCGAGATACATTCTCATCTGACGTCTTTTGTCCGTTTTAATGCTTTGTATGCGAGCTGCATCCGCTTTCATCCTTTCTACGTCTGTGCTACTAACGTTATGTGTCCATTCCGCATCTGTTTCGCTTCCTCCCTGTGTCCGTTTTCCACAGGAGCGGATTTGAGTTGCGCAGATGTGCAGCAGATGCCTCGCGGATATAGCGGATGCATAACGGATGACGACAGACGTATAACGGATGTTCCCTGTATGCGTAGCAGATGTATAATGGACGCGTTGGATACTTTTTCTGCTTAAAAAGTTTTGTGGAGCTCAAAACTTTTTGAGCAGATGAGATGTCAGTAGATGGATGCTGGATGGATACAGAGTATGAAAAACGGATGCAGTGAGTACAGAACGGATGCATCGCATTAACCAGTGGACGGCAAGTGTTTCTCTCTGTTTTACATCCTCTTTCCAGTAATAGAGTAACAGAGAAGCATAAGTTCATTGCTGTAGCATCCAAGATAGTTTTTCTTTCACTCCAGTGTAATTTTGATGCATCCTAAAAATGTAATGCTGAAAAATAGTATCCTGAAAAGTCTGATATCTGAAAATACCCAGCTTTCCCTGAAAGAAAATACTATGGTATCACAAACTGTGCTAATTAGAAATGTTATGACTTGTGACCACAACAGAGCCCAACATTTTTGTTGCTAAGCGAGACATTTCTCAAGTGAATTGTTATCCCATTTTACGACCTTTCCTATCATAGTCGTTAAGGGAATCACCATAGTTGTTAAATTAGTGACAATTAGTTATTAAGTGAATCTGGTTCCACATTGCCTTTGCTTATCAAAAGGTCACAAAGGGTGATCACATGACTCTGGTACACTTCAACCATCATAAAAATGAATTAGTTGCCAAATGTCTGAACTGTGGTCACATGACCATGGGGTTGTTGCAAGAGTTGTAAGTGTGAAAAATGGTCATAAGTCTCTTTTTTTCAATGCCATTGTAACTTTGAATGGTCACTAAATGAACTGTTGCAAATTGAGACTTCCTATACTTATTTAAACCAGATCTGATTACTGACTGTATTGTCAGTAGATCAGATCCCCTCTTTTTCCTTATTTATTTTCACCTTCTTGGCTTTACTCTCCCCCATGCAATTTATTTTCTTGTAGTTATGCTGATGGCAGTTGACACAATTGTTACAATCCTTTGAACCACTTCTGACTCCCACTGGTTATATGGACGGGTCCTGACAGCTTTCTTGGCAACATTTTCAGATGTAGTTTACTGCTTTTTTTACGGACTGCTTAATCTTTCCATTGGTGGCTAGCAAACTGACTTGTATTTCTAATGGAATAAGATATGAGTAGGTGTTGTTCACATCAGAGAAGATGAGAATGATATGCTGACATGCTAGTCCTTGCTCAGCATACTTACCTGGCAGAAATGAGAAATGAAACAGAAATCCTTTGTCACCTGCCAATCATCTGACAAAAGAGGCAGAGCTTGTTGATCAAGCACAAATTAAAAAGGGTAGTTCTTTGAAAAGTAAAGAACTTTACCTACTTCTTTTGAAGTCTATTCAACCACACAAGAATGCTGCAGATGAAGTGGTTCTGGTAAAAACTTCATGCTACTCAAACTAGCTACCTCAACATTCTCTCTTTGTAGGCCAACAGTTCAAATAGTTAAAATTTAATTTCCAGGATGTTTCATCCTTAGTCATACAGCTGGGTGTGTTGGAAGTATAATTTGGCATTCTTTGCTGTGTTTCTTTTGCCTTTTTGTATTTTGAAGGTCATTGTTTAATATTAAAGGTTATCCCTGAAAATAATAAAGCAGCAATTTAATAGGTTCAACATTTCAATATAGCCTGTTAGATTAGTCTGCAAAAGCATACCACAAAGGTCTATTAGCTGATCATTCATTTTGCATAAAGACAGGACACAAACGTAATAAGTTATGCCTGGTGCTCCCTAGAAATTTATATTTAAATGCTCTATTTGGGCACACATCTCTTTTTTTCCTTATTTACAATGTACTATTAAATCTACATAACTTATGGCTGTTTTAACTGTGATTGTTATAAAGCATAAAAGCACATTTAAAAACAAACCCAAAATCTTGATAAAAGTACACACAATAAATAAAATGTGCAGCTTTGTGATCTATACAAATTGAAAAGACACACCCAAAAGTACCTTTGTCTTGGCAGCTTAACCTAAAAATACTTAGGAACTAAATCATGAAGGGTTTTTTTTATAAATTAAAACCAACAGTTTGACCTATACCAGAAACCTATTGGCAGCCAATGCAGTATCTGTGGTGTTCCATAACTGAAACAACTCTCACTCACTAGAACAATCTAGTTGTGTGGTGATGAGATCATATATCATTGTTGTCAAACAATTTTTCAGAGTTCATTTGGACCAGTGACCAGCATACAATTCCACTGAAGCATACATTGATTTATTTTTCTAATGTTAAGCAAACAACTAACTTAAAATGGATACAACCCTTTTGTATGGACTTATACAGGATATTTCACTAATAGAACAAGCAATTTGATTGGGTTATAGTGAAATGCATGTTAGTGAGGTCAGCATGATGACATTAAATGATGGCTACAAATACTTATTTCTGCTAAAAGTGGCCTTTGAATATGTCTTATTGAAATGTTGCTTTTCCTAACAGCTAATGCCTTGTTTCTCAGCATCTCTACTTATCTAAATCAGGATTCTTTGTGTTCAGATGTTTTGTGACAGAGTTTGCAGTTTTGCTTTGTTTTTAATTTTGTTTAGAAAGTGCAAAGACAGAAAGGATGTGTCTTTAAGGAAGGGACAATTTACTTGGCTCATCGGCAGCAGCAGTAACTAGTGTGAGCCTTTGCAGCAATTTCTTGCCAGCAACACCAGTCCTAACTTGGAAGCCAAGTCAGGGGAAGAAAACACCGAACATTCTAGGACAGGATTGTCAAACTTGTTTTCACTGAGGGCCACATCAGGGTTGTGTTTGACCTTGGGGGGGGCAGGGTAGGTATGGCCAGCTTGACATCACTCATTGGGGGCGCCTGTGATGGCCTCAGCACAAAATGGGCTCCCAAGCTCCATTTAAGGCTGCAATGGTCTCCTGCAATCCTCTGTCAGAGAAAATGAAGCTTAGGAGGGCTGCATGCAGGAGGGCAGGCTCGAGGGACAGATCTAAGCAACCTGTGGGCCAGATTCAGTCCCCAAGCCTTCAGTTTGACACCCCTGTTCTAGGAATTGTAATTATCTAGCTGCAATGAACACTTTCTTGCAGTACAAATGCTGTGGTCTTTTCTCCAAAGTTGTTATCAAGCCTATTTTGGCAATGTCTCACCCACATAGAAATCAGTCGAAAATTATTCTGATTTTTTTTCTCCTGAAACAACAAGCATTGCTTAGAGGGACAAGGGGAAGCATGGTGTCCTAATCTTAATAATGGAAAATATTAATACAACAGGTGGTCTATAGCATTTTTTACAGATACGAAGAGCAATTAAAGAAAAAGTGATATTTTTGAAGGAAAGAGGAAAAATTAAACTGACATTACAATAAAATATAGAGCAGGCAGGGTTTTTTAAATAATAATAATAATAATAGTAATACTAGTAATAATAATAAATCCTGAGATTCTGAGAGAATGCCTAACAAAGCTTGGGGATACAGGGAAGGCAGCAAGATAATTAAGGAACAAAACAGAAAATATAGTTCAGGAGAAGCATAAGAAAGATACTTGGCCTAGTTACACAAAGTGGAAGTAATGTGGGATCATTACTTTGATGGTTTATCTGTTGCTTTATCCTTCTACTTAACATTCTGTTGTATTACCCTATTACCAGAGGTGGTATTCAGCAGGTTCTGACCAGTTTTGGAGAACCAGTAGTGGAAATTTTGAGACCCAGCAAATTCTATCTCTGACTGAAGATTTTACAGTATCTTTCCCCAGTCACTCTCATCAAGCCACGCCCACAGAACTGGTAGTAAAAATATTTGAATCCCACCACTGCCGACTGTCAATATAGGTAGTCTCGACTTATGACCACAACTAAGCCCAAAATTTCTATTGCTAAACGAGTTTCTATTGTTAAGTGAGTTTTGCTTCATTTTACGATTTTTCTTGACACAGTCATCAAGTGGATCACTGCAGTTGTTAAGTTAGTAAGGCAGTTGTTAAGTGAATCCGGCTTCCCCATCGACGTTGCTTGTCAGAAAGTCACAAAGGTGATCTAATAATTCCGAGACATTGCAACCACCATAAATAGGAGCCAGTTACCAAGCATCTGAATTTTGATCACATGATCACAGGATGCTACAATGGTCCTAAGTATGAAAACAGTCATAAGTCACTTTTTTAAATGCCATTGTAACTTTGAATGGTCACGAGATGAACTATAGCAGGTCAAGGACAACCTGTACTGATCTTTCCAGACATCTAAGAGGTTCTTATTTTGTCAGCATGTCAGCTTCACAGAACTTGACAGATGAGAACTTTTTAAAAAATGCTTATATATTAAATCTATGATTTAAAGTCCTCATTTCAAAGAATATCTGTCTCTTCTTTGCCATGCTCTTCTGCTGCTTCCTGCCCTTTTTATAGACATGTCTGTACTACATGGCACAGGTGGCCAATATTTGTGGGACTGTCCATCTCTAATTGTTTGTGCTCATCTGATGAATGCAACAGAGTTAATGATGATTCAAAAGGGCCTTGAAGACTTGTTTTTCCCCCAGGCTTCCCCCAGACTTTTAATATATTTATTATGAGTTGCCTCCAATGCAATGTATTTGAATGATTTCCATCATATTTCATTTGTTTATAACCCTGTATTTGTCACCCAAATATGAAATAACCCTGCAATTTTAAATAATAAATAAATAATCACTCATTTTAAGTAGGTCACCAGCAAAGATATAGCATTCTATACAAGTTATACGGTCACAAACAAATTAAGGCAGAGGAAAGATAGTAGATTTTAGACTCCCTTTCTTGGATTTATGCTTTGAACTACAAAACCATGAAATACTGATTTATGAACTCATATTAATCTCTACTGCTTGTCTTTCTTTAATCATAAAGACAAGCAGTAGAGATTAATGTGTTACTATTTTCATTTTGTTGCTTTGATATATATATTGGGATTTAGATAGCAGATGATAACTTTTAAGAGAATGAACAGATATTCAATGTCATGTGAAATAAAGCTTCAGATGGAGACTGAAAAAAATCTCTTTGATCCATAATCTGTTATAAATATAATAGCAAAATCAGCACCAAATTGAACATTTGAAATATATCAATTAAATCTGATATATGTCTATCTGTTTTCTANCTATCTATCTATCTATCTATCTATCTATCTATCTATCTATCTATCTATCTATCTATCAATCAATCTATCATCTATCATCTATTTAACATCCATCTATCTATCATTTATCCATCCATCCATCATATATTTAATCAAATCTATCTGTTTTCTATTGCTTTTACTACCACAAGTAAGTCAAATTTAAAAGTCCTTGTTTCACCCTTCTTTGAATCATGGCCTCTAGTCAGCATCAGGAAGCATTGTTCATCCGTACAATTGGGCTTCTATTTGTTCTCCTCCTGCTATACCTTTTTTATAGACTTCTAAATTGATTCAGAGAAAGGTTTTTGGAGAGATACAACGGAAAAGGGAATCCCCTTTGCTAGCAATATTTACACAACAGTTGTTCAGCTCTATGGTTTGTTCATATAGCATCCTATGGCTATCATTAATTGTTGTATCTTATGATTCATGATGAATGTATTTATGATGACTATGATCATGATTTAAGGCCCTGTCACACAGCCCAACAGACGAGCAAAATGTTCCATCTGTTGTTATCCGCTCTCAAAAGGGGCAAAAATTTGCATAACCGGAGCGGATA
>BHFT01033028.1:0-17480 GCA_004320025.1 Laticauda laticaudata
CTCATGGTCCTCGGAAAGGGTGTACTGTTTCCTCTCTCCCTTCTCCTTCCCTTGCCTCTTCCTCCCTCTGAAAGGGGCTTGAGCAGCAGGGCTTCATGGGCTTGAGCAGCAGGGCTTTGAGGTCCTTGGGGCTGGCCCACCACAGCAGCAGCAGCAGCAGCACCACCACCACCAGCAGCAGCAGCAGCAGGAGAAGCACCAGCAGCACCAGCAGCACCAGTAGGAGAATCACCAGAAGCACCAGCAGCACCAGCTGGAGAAACACCAGCAGGAACACCACCACCACCAGCAGCAGCAGCTTCAGAGTCAGTGCCAGGGGGTGGGATGGTGGTTCTGTCTTTCTTGCCAGGGCTGGCAGGAGTAGGCACTGGCTTTCTCTTCTTCCCTGACTGATGAACCATGGTGTTATTCAAAGATGTCTGTGGCAGCAAGTCTTTCCTCTGAATGCTGACTGCTTGCGAGCGGCATCCTTTTATATCCATGGAGCTGACACAATTCATCCTCCCCGCATGTGCAGTGAGTGTTTTGCCTATGCTATGCATCTGCTTTGCATCCTATAGGCGTCCGTGATGCATCCGCGTCATCTGCTATGCATCTGCTCCCTCTGCTATGTGTCCGCTTCGCAATTCTCCCCTGGAAGCCCTTCAGATGTGTCATCCGCTTCCATTCACTAGGCTTCCTAAAAAAATCTGCTTAACATCCTCGCTATGTACTACCCCTGTCCGTTCCTTTCCATTCTTTTCCGTTCTGTTTATGCAAATTTGGGGCACTTTTTGGAGTGGATAACGATGGAGCCACCCCCGAAATTTTGCTTGTCCGCTGTGTCCTTTTTGCCCACGTTTTGCAACCGTCAGCCTGGGTGACCTAGCCTTTACTTGGTTCATTTTGCTTATTTAATAAAGTCATAAGGTTTACCTAAGAAAGTGAATAAAGGTTATCTTTGCTTAACACACTTAGTTTATTTGGTTCTTTTTTTTTACTTCATAAAGTGTTGGTGAAAACTTTGAAAAAATTGTTAAGCCTTGCTTAATTGTGGGATAGATAAGGATAGTTGTGGGATAAATAAACCTCCAGTGCAACCATAATGGGACTGAATGGTCCACCATCCCAGCAATCCAGATGATTTTCTCCCCCCTTTTATAGAAGATATTGGTTGTCTGCTAGGTGTCCTTCTACATACTCAAGACATACTGTAGACATCTCAAATATATGAGATACATCCCAGATACAAACTTTTTGTCCATTTTGAATACTTTATATACGAGATGTATACGCTTACATCCTTTCTATTGCCGTGCTACTAATGCTGTGTAGACGTTCTGTGTTACTTTTGTTTCCTCCGTCTTTCCATTTTCAGTTGCAGCGGATGTGAGTTGAGGGGATGGCCAGAGGATGCAGAGAGGATACAGCGGACTTTTAACGGATGATATCGGACATAGAACATTTGTTATCCATATATGTTGCGGATGTACATCGTACATGGTGGAAAGTTCATTCGTTCACAAAGTTTTGTGCAGCTCAAAACTTCTTGCGCGGATGAAATTCCAGTGGATGGATGCTCGACGGATAAAGCGTATGAAACACGTATGCAGTGAGTACACAATGAATGCACAGCGTTTTCCAATGGATGGCAATCTTTTTTTAACATTTTACATCCTCTTTGCAACCATAAGTGCAGTGGGACAGGGCCTTTAACCTATGTTAAACATGACACAAATCAATAATAAGTAATTAGAGAGCAAAGAGAGAGCAAGTTGTGATGAGTTTCTAGCTTAAAGACTATGATTATTCAGAATGACATTTTTCCAGCAACTGTGGCTGACATATTCAGAGGTGAACATGATCTCTGCTGTGACATACTTTTAAGCAGCTCACTGACTAAATTTGAATTTGAAACAAAATTTAAGCCCCTGTCACACTGCACCAACAGATTGAAAGAGGATGTAAAATGGAGAAAAACACTTGCCATCCATTGGTTAACGCGATTCTTCCGTTTTGTGCTCACTGCATACATTTTGCTTCCTCTTTATCCGTCCAGCATCCGTCTATTGACGTTTCATCCGCTCAGAGGGTTTTGTTTGAGCTGCTCAAAACTTTTGCGCAGAAAATGTATCCAACCCCCCCCCCCCCCCCCCCCCCCCCCCTATTTGGTCCAATTGCATCCACTAGCATTCCGCTAGGCCATCCGTTCTGCATCTGTTACCACATCCGCTTATCCGCTGGCATCTGCTATGCATCTGCACAAACTCGATCCGTCCAGCGTAAACAGACGCAGCGGATGAAGCGAAACAAGATCAGGAACGATGCAGAACAGGAGCAGAATGGATGCAGAATGGATGAAAGCAATGCACTTGCCAAGAAAGGCATTTGAAAATGGAAAAAACAATTCGCAGCAGGGGACCTATCTCAGATATTAAGGATGTCTAGATGCAGCTAGAGGATACCAAAGGGACACATAGTGGGAAAACCCTTGTACCTGCTATAAAAAGGGGAGCAACTCATTGGATCTTCACTTTCAGACGCAGCAGCCCAGCTGTGCAGACCTCTGCTCTTCCACGAGCCATCCCAGTTCATGTCCACAAAGTCCTTTGCAGCCACCATCATTCTGCAACAGTGCAAAAGCCATCTACAGGCTCTGTAAACTCTACTACGGAAGAAAAAAGACGGTGGCCAAAGAAGCCATACTGTCCGAAGAGGATCACAACAGAAGAAGCAGAGTATGACATTACAACAAGCTTGATGGTGGAGCTTCAGGAATGAAGCACTCGTGCATTCCCAGAAACTTCATGAGGAGCCTTCCAGCCATGTTTTGATGAGTGTGTGCAGCGGCGTGACACCCAGTTGACCAAGGCAAACGACCAACTTCCGGCCAAGCCTGGAACCTGGCTCAAGGTGGCACTGACTCTGCGCCACCTGGCGCTCAGGGACCACCTACAGGAGCATGCAGGTACGGCTGGAGCGGTCCACCCAACACCATCAAGCAGTGTGTCAGAAGAAGTGAGTGCAGGCATCAATCAAAGAATACATGGAGGAGGCTCCTTCAGTGCCCTCCACTGAAGAAGGATGGGAAGAAAGTTGCAGAGCAGTGGTAGCAGAGTGAACTTCCCCCACACCGTTGGAGCCATTAGATGGCAAGCACGTGGCCTGCAAAGCTCCAGCCAAGTCGGCGGGTCACTTATTTCAACTTACAAGGGGCTTCTCAGCATCGTCCTCTTTGCCATTTGGTTTGATGCTGACTACAAGTTTCATTGTACATCAATGCTTAGGCAATGGCTCAGTTCAGATGCCCAGGTATACAACACCAGTGACCTCAAGGAGCTGGAACGGCAAAACGTCATCGTGGGCTTCCAGATACAGACCCCTGCCCAACGAACGCATGGATGTGCCCTACTTCATCATGGGGGATGACGCTTCTCCTCAGAACCTACCTCATGAAGGCCCTACACCTCCAGATGCCTCCACCCGTGAAGAAGGATTCTTCAAACTACAGGCTGTCCCAGGGCAAGGCGGTGGTGGCGAGAACGCCTTTGGCATCCTGGCCAACAGGGTTCCAGGTACTTCTCACCACCATGCACATCCGCCCACAGGACCATGAGGAGGACTGGAAGCTTGCTAGCATACCTGCACAATCTCATGCGCACCCCCTACCCAGTCTGTTGCAGAACAGGCTCTCGACCTCCAACAAGCAAATGGGGACATGGAGCGCTGGGGAATGGCAGGAAAGGGCAAAACCTGATAGACACTCAGGGATGCTGCAAGGCCCCAACAGAGCTCACCATGAAGGGAAGAAGCAGGCACACCTCCTGGAAACGACTGGTGCAACTCCCCAGCTGGAGCAGTGGAGTGGCCAAGACAGGATGATAGATGTTTAATGGAGCTTCCTTCAGGCCTGTCTCATCACACCGATTGAGATTGGGCCATGTATGTTGGTGCCCCGCCACCCCCCCCACCCCCCCCCATAACAATGAACAGGGCATTTAATAAAGAGTTGTGTTTATTTGACATGTGTGGGATGAGATGATTAACATTATTATTGATAATTAAAGGGCCATAGGTGTGGCACCTGGAGGTGACCATACAGTCCACTATGCTTCACTGGAGGTTATCTACCCCACAGCTATTACCCTCCCAAAGTATCCCTGCTCATTCCACAGGTATCCCCACCCAATCCCACTGGCTATCTTAACCCAGCCCACAGATAGCCTAACCCATCCCACAGGTATCCCTGCCCACCCCACTGCTTATCTTTAACCCATCCCCACAAGCATGCAATGGCTTAAACCATTTCTAAAAGTTCCACGAAGACTTTATTAAAAAAAAAAATGAAGCAAGTATGTGAATCAAAGATAAACTCTTAATTAACCACAAAGCTGCAAAAGGAAAAAATGACCCAAGGTCAAGTGTACAAATAAAGTTTACAGGTAGCCACCCAGTCTCGGAATCCTCTTTGTCACTCAGAGGTGTTCCCAGTCTCAGGGCGTGAAGGGTTCCACGTTTGTGCGAGTGGCTGCGCTGGAGATGCTGGTCTTGAAGCCGCACTGGGGTGCCTGGCCCCGAGGGACAGCAGGGACAGTGTGATTAGAAGCTCTCAAACAGCTGGCTCAGTCCTGTGATGATTGAGAGCTCTTCTTCCATGCTATGGGGTGTCAGCCCCAGTTACCGATGACAGAATGTTTACTGAGGCCGGGCTTTTGGCTGTGGGGTGGAGGAAAGGAGCATTGTAGCTGGCTGTCTGGTCTGCAGCTGGGTGAGGATGGCCGTTTGGTGGCATGGTGGCGGGAGGTGGCATCAGTTCGTGGGTGGCATCATGGCATCGGTGGCATCAGTGTTGGGGTGGATCAGTGCTCTGGTGCGTCAGTTCAATAGGTGGCATCGTGGCAATCAGTGGAACCGGTGGCAACGTGTCGTCCGATGACTCTGTGCCTGGACTGGGGAAGGGCTGCTGCCTGTGCTGCTGGACCTCTGTAGTTGTAGCCTGGTAGTGAGGCCTCTGGAAAGCCTGAATGGAGGGACATCACTGGGTGGAGAGCAGACCTGGACTGGGTGGGAGGGCAGGTTCCTCTGGGTCTGGAAGGGTTGTGAAGCACTCGTGATCCGGTCCTTCAGCAACCTGGTACTGGGTCCTCCATGTCCTTGAGTCTGTTGACATAGGTGCAGAAGGAGCTGCGGTTGGAGGGATGAGGAGCGGTTGGACCAGCCTGGAGAAAGCAGGAGATCTATGCTGCTCTGGATGGTTCCCTGATCTCCAGAAGACAGTGTGCTCCTGCCCCTCCAGTCTGCTCTCTGCCTTTCTGTGGCGGTTGGGAGCTGGGGGTGGATGGGTAGGCGTGGTGGACATGCCGTCTCTTTCTCCCCACTGCACCAGGGAAGGTCCTCCACGGCACCTCCCCCACGGTTACCACAGCTGTCTGTGGTTTCCTCCGCCATGGCACGCTCCACAGAAACCTGCCTGAGACAGGAGCTGGCCGGAAGAGGACTGGCTCTCAAGCAGGCTGCCGAAAGAGGGGTAGTTGAGAGGGCTGCTGGTGCTCCTCGGTGGCGATCTTCACCCTCCAGGAAAGCTGCACACTGGCCATGACGTAAGTCTCTTGTCCAATCAGCTTAACCGTGCCTGGCCAGATTTTTCAGGTGTGAGCTTCCTGTACCAGGTGTGCTTGGTGGAGAAAGCACGCTCCGAAGTGTAGCCCAGACTCTCCGCCTTCTCTCTCCAAGCAGCATGCTTCCGCTTGGTGTCCCTGTAAAAGACGGTTCCCTTCCGCCACAGGATAGTCATTCTCTCTGCAGCCACTCCAGCACCTCATCCTCATGTTCCTCCTCAATTGGAGTATTGCCTCCCTCTCCCGTCCCGCATATTGTCTCTTCCTCCTTGCAGGACCAATGGGCCCTCATCAGAGGGCTCCCAGGTAGTAGGACTGCCCCTCCACACCACAGCAGCAAAGCACACCAAGCAGGATCATCATCATCAATCGATCATTCATCATCATCATCAATCGATCATCCACCAGCAGGACATAATCATAATCAGCAGCGCAGCAGCCAGGCAGATCATCATATTCTCATCATCATCTCATCTGCCAGCAGCAGCAGACCAGCAGACCAGGATCAGTCATCAGCAGAGTAAGCACAGCAGCGCCAGCAAGACCAGGAGCACGAGCAGGACCAGGAGCAACGAAGGAGGGACAAGCAGGACGAGCCAAGACCAGGACACGAGCAGGACGAGCAAGTCGCAGGAGTACGAAAGCAGGATGAAGCAGACCAGCAGGATGAGGAGGCAACTTCAGCAGTGTGGTACACAACCAGGAGAAGCACCACCGCCAGGAGCAGCTTCAGCAGAGTAAGCACAAGCAGAAAGCGCCACCGCCAGGAGCAGCATCAGCAGAGTAAGCACGAGCAGAAGCCACCCCCGCCAGAAGCAGCATCATCAGTTCCTCCAAGGAAGTTCCTCCAAGAAGCAGAAGCAGCAGAAGCATCGAGCATCAGCTCCTCCAGAAGCAGAAGCAGAGAGCCCCAAGCACAAGGCCCCAGCAGAAGAACAGAGTCAGGGACAGGGGCGGAGGGGTGCCCTGTCCCTCGCGTGGGATGCAGCATATTGGCTCTTCTCTGTCTTCCCATGGTGTGGGGTTCTGGCTGGCAGGAGGCTGCGCAGGACACCCAAGGCTGGCAGGAAGGTTGCAGGAGGCTGGCAGGAAGGCTGCAGGAGGGCTGCCAGGAAGGTGGCAGGCAGGTTAGGGGCACCAAGCTTGCAGGAAGGCTGGCAGAAGGCTGCAGGCCAGCATGCACAAAGGCTGGCAGGCAGACTGGGTGGGCAGGGAAGGCTGAAGGCAGGCTGGCGCAGGCAGACCAATTCAAGGCTAGGCAGAGGCTGGCCAGGAGGCCTGGGAGCAGGCTGGAGGCAGGCTGGCAGACGCTGCAGAAGGCTGCAGCAAGGCTTGCAGGCAGGATGCGGGCAGGGCAGCAGGGCAGCAAGGGAAGTTAATCCGTCCGCAACAGGTCTTCCTCCGAATGGTGACCTTGCTTCAAACGAGCCTGCTTCCCGTTATATCTCGGCTATTTACGCAATGCATTCCCTGCAGCGGCAATTAACGCCAGGCCATCCGTTAGGCTTCCGCTGTATATCCACTAGGGGCTTCTGCTTTCATCCGTTCATCCATTCCGCCTGTCCGGCTCTGCATCCGCATTCATCCATTCCGCGTTCCGCTTTGGCGGAGTCCCCCAGAAAAAGCCTTGCGAATGTGCCATCCGCTCTCATGCCGTTTCCATCCCTGGGCTTCCGTTCCGCATCCGCTTTTCCATCCGCCCCTGCGTCTCCCCGCGTCCGTTCCTTTCCGTGTTAAATCTGCTCTGTTAATTGCAAATTTTTGCCCCTTTTGAGAGCGGATAAACGACGGATGAACATTTTTCTCATCCATTGTGTCCTTTTTACTAACATTTTGCATCCGTTGGGCAGTGTGACAGGGCCTTAAATTATTGTGGTTGGTTGCAATATCAGGCAGATGTATAGACTGGATTTGGCATTTTCTTCCATCTCTTAAGTCCCTCCCAAGGACCTGGAACAGATGTTGTTTGACAATGATTTTGTCAATGCTATGGTTTTTCAGGTGTGTATTTTGGAATTGCATCCAAGTACATATTACAGATGGTATTATCTTTACTTTCTTTTGCCATCATTTTAGTTTATTTGCAGGTCTTTATATGTTGTGGTTTTCTCCAGTTCTTTCTCTTCTACCATTGAGACTTTTTTGTGTTGTTTATCATCATTTTTAAAGTCTCAGCTGTTGAATGTTAGTTGTTTGTCTACTTGAATTTTAATGTCCCAGAGTGCTTGGTTTCTTCGTTTTATATATTTTTTTATCCTACTAGTTCTTGTGAGCAGGAAAGTGCCCTTTTCAAAAAGATATTCCAATGTATCACTGGTAATACTTCATCATGCCATTGTTTGTAATATGCATAGTAGCAGCTTACATGGTGATCTACTTTTTTTTCACCTTATCTGAAGAGATGGCATTAGCTGTCTCCTGTTCTCTTCTCAATTCTGACTTTCTATTCTTTTGTTTTTAAGACTTGATACTATGTCGTCAGAATTAGCCCTTCTGTCTCTTTCTTCAACTTTCCTGCTTTTAACCATTATCAGGTCTTCTTGTTATCTGCTTTGGCTGCTAATTTTCTAATGTACATGTAATATTTTACTTTTCCATATCTCTTCATTATTCTTCACTTAGTCTTTCTTTCTTACAGACCAATTTAACCTTTTAGTATCCAGTAAGGCTTTGTAGTATAGAGCTTTAGTGCATTTTCTTCACTTTTCTTTACTCCATAGTCTTCCAATGCCTTTTCTTTTTCTTTAACTGACTGTTATATTTGAAATTATTATATTTGAAACATTTCACACTCATCTGTGATGTAATAAATAGATCACTGTATTGTTATGATTTTCCTTTCTAGGGCTTCTATTTCAGCTTGAGCCAGTTCCAACTGTGCTGGTTCCAACTGTGCACCTAATAGCTGAAATTGCCAGGTATTAATTGCTTTGATGATATTTCTTTCACTGAGTTTGGACTTTTTTTTTTAACTTTTCTGATTTATTCATTACTAACCTCCTTCTTGATTTCAATGTGTGTGAATGTTGTCAACATGAAGGATAGCCATGTATTTGTAGTTATCTATCCATATTCTTGATGTTGTTTCCATAAGGGTCTTGAGTCTTTCAGTTTTCATTATTATTCTCCTATTGATAGTAAGGGTGGCATATTTCTTCATTCCAAATTCATTGCAATTTCTTTGCTATAAAATTGGACAGTGGTTCTATTTCAGATTTTTTTGCTTTTCTGCTTGAGTGGTTTCTTTTTTTCTTTGCTGAAAGTAACTTATCTTCAATTTAATTATGTTGGACTGTATTAGCTACCACACCACTTAGCATTTTAAATTTTTTTGTGTAAGCAGCTAATTTTATAGAGTTGTTTTCAAAAATAAGTCCAGCAACTCATATTCCTTCATACAATAAATGCCATTGCAAAAACCAATCCCAACCACAAAAAAAATCACTCAAGTCCAGACTTATCCATACTGCAAAGAATCCACTCCTGTGAACTCCACAAGGAACTCAAAAGACGTCTAGACAATGGAGAGAAGGATCTATACATTGACTACCACACTGATTGTATCAAAAGTAAATCACACAATCCACAACTCCACATCCCACCCTACCTCATCCAACCTACCATCACTCAAAACTAGGCATGAATGCCCCTAACTACCTCAGTTCCAACTACAACTGGCCTTAAATGCAAGCTGCTCAATGCAAGAAGCCTTGTGAATAAAATACCTGAATTTCTCCTCTTACTAAATATAGCTAAATTTGCCATCATATTTTTATGTGAAAGATGGCTCAATGCATCTCTCTCTGACTCCATTACCACAGTTAGAGACTATCATATTTACCAATCAGATTGTGAAATCCGTGAGATGAGGTGGTGTTGCTATCTTCTATAAAAAGTCCTTACATTAAAAAACATCCAAGTTATCAAAGAGCTTGCTCTTTCTGAGACCACCGTCTGTGAACTGACCTTAAATATCACATTTTGATTCTTACTATGTTACAGAGTCCCTGATTATGACATCGAACATGTAAACAAGCTAAATTCACCACTAACATGGGCAACATCCTGCCCACACTCTTTTATCTTTCTTTGTGACTTCAATCTACCTCACATTAACGAGACCCTAAACGAATGTAAAACTGAACCCATACATGCAACCTTTTACAAGGATGTAACAAACCTGGGACTGGAACAACTAGTAACCAACAATACTAGACTTAATAACTACCTCAATCTCATCTTCTGCAATAGTTTGAATTCAATTTATGGAATACAAATTAAAGAACCCCTTTCCAACAGTGACCACAGCATGATTGATTGTTTCTCAACTAAGTCCCACAACAAAGTCAACACAGACGATGTGATCCCAATTATAACTTCAAAAAGGGAACTATGATCTCTACAGGACGCAATGATCTTTCATCCTTGAATTAGGCATTTCTGTTTAGTGGATCACAATGTTGAAGGGACAAATATACACAACAGGAATATTTTTACTTGAAGTCCAAAAGAGTCATTAAAACTACATATGTACAGCTAACAAGCTTCCCAGGAAAACAGACAAAAAACAGATTCCATCCACAACAATTAAGAGAAGTTTCAGTCCACAAAAAGACGATCACTTTGGCCGGAAAATACAAATCTTGGTCACGTTGCAGACATTTCAACAGCTGATACAAAAATGCTACTGCCACCAATAAAAGGACTGAAATACACTAAGTTCAACATAAACAAGAAGAAAACCTTCTGACACACAATTTCACCTGCCGCATTCTACAATTTTGTGAAACACATAAACCTGAAACGCACTAGCCAAGGTCCCATCCCACCCTCGAAAGAACCTAATTGGTTAAAGACTGCAAGGATGACACTATTAAAACCAATCTCTTTAAACACATTAAAGAGTATAAGAGTTAACACATAACTCTTCTTTGACTCAGTATTTGAATAACAGCAAATGGATCATGCCGAGTATTTTCGCTAGTCAAGCCACAGAAAAACTACAGAGTGATCTAATACATATCGATTTTACAGAAGACAATTGGTTGAAAAAGCACTACGCAATCTATAAACTATACTCTAGTCTATTGGACGAGATGGAATATGTGCCTCTCACGCATTACATGCGTGTTGAAAAAGATCCGAACGCATTCAGGCGACCACTCTTGTACAAAACTTGGTCACGACGGCACAGTTATCACCATCTCAAAAAGTGACAAGGCTCCAGCTCGTTAAAAAATTCAGACCAATCTGCTTTTATGTTGTCACCCCATGTAAAGTCATGGAATCAACTATTAACGCAAATCCATCATCCTTCCATTCGTAAGAGACAAAAAACCTACTCTCTAAGAAACAATTTTGGTTTCAGAAGAAAACTATCCGCAATCTGCAAACTCTTACACTGCAGAAACAGATATGGGACTGCACCAACTGTGACCAAGGCAAACAACAGACGCACAATCTACACAGACTTCCGTAAAGTCTTTGATTCAGTGAACATGACAAACTACCATAAAACAAAATCTTATGGTATGTCTGGACACCTGCATACCTGGATAGAAGCATTCCTGTCAAACAGACAACAAATGGTCAAAATTGAAGCATCCTATCAAATTCTGTACTTCAACAGGGTGTCCCCAAGGCAATTCCTAAGAACCACCTCTCCATACTGTACATAAATACCTCTGATCACATAAGAGCAACTGTGTTCTCTGATGATGTGTAAAGCTATTCAAGCACCACCAGGACAATACGCTACCTCTTCAAAAAGACCTCAACTATGTATCAGAATGTCAAAACAATGGGTAACTTTCAAATCTCAAACACATAAATGCCCTTCTTACATATTGGCAAAAAATCAGAAAATAAAATACAAAGCCTGAATATCAAAGACCTTGTTGATGATCCAAACTCTGTCAAGGATCTTGGAGTACTCATCTCCAATGATCTAAGTGCTAGAGCCCACTGTAACTGCATAGCCAAAAAGTTGTTAATCTAATCTTACATAGCTTTTTCTCTGGTAATATTACACTACTAACTAGAGCATACAAAACATTTGCCAGACCAATTCTTGAATACAGCTCATCAGTCTGGAACCCACATTATGTATCTGATATTAACACAGTTGAGAATGTCCAGAAATATTTCACAAGAACAGTTCTCCACTCCTCTACTCACTGCAGAATACCTTATGCCACCAGACTTGAAATTCTATACCTAGAAAACCTAGAACTGTGCCGCCTTCAGTCCAATCAAAGTATAGCACAGAACATCATACATTGCAATGTCCTACCTGTCATGAATATTTCAGCTTCAACCATAACAATACAAAGCACACAATAGATACAAACTCAAGGTTAACCGCACCAAACTTGTTTGCAGGAAATATGACTTCAGCAACAGAGAGGTCAATTCTAGAATACTCTTTCTACTATTGACCTCACCTCTTTCCTAAGAGGTCTGCCTACTATCCCTGTCCTTTTGTTTCTTTTATTTTTCTTATATGCATCCATTCATAACTATGTTTTTACTTATGCCTATTATCTTGTAAGCAATTGACAAACCAAACAAATAAATAAACAAAATAAATAAATAATTGGCCTGTAGTCACCTGGTATTGGCTTTTTTGTTGGACTTTTCATTATCAAGTAGGTTTTGCCAGATATTAACCAACATTCAATCTCACCTGCTTGGCAGTGAATATATTTATACAGTCAAACATTTCCACCAAAAACTGAGCTTTGATCTGTAATAGATTTGAGGGTTTTTAAGGAAAAATAGAAGATAGTTTTTGCCTCAGAGAATGATTAAAAGATAAATTAATGTGTATGAAGAAAGCTTCAAAATTGTAAATGTGTCTAGTAACAGATCAGTTAATAGATTAATACAGTGTCACATTAAGATATTGTTTGAATATAAAACAATTGTCATAGGAGGTGTTAATGAACCATGAAAGGATTGATTAATAAACTATGAAAATACTTAATTATAAAATTTGGAATATGCCAGAGGACAAGGGAATTCTTGGTATTTTGATTTATTGACTAAGACTGTTCTCTCTGCAGGGACTCACTTACTAATCTATGTGGAATGAATAATATCTTGGATATTGATGAGTAAATCTGATACGTTAGATTTTGTTCAATTTTTCATTTTCATTTTCAATTAATTGTATCCCATTTCTGTCTAAGTAGTTTTTAAGTGATCAGCACAAAAGTTTGGATGTATTTAGCAAAATGTTTAGTTTGGATATATTTATCAAAATGTTTAGATATATACTTCTTATACATTTTCTAAGTATTTGATTTTTTTCTGTGATTCATGCATCTGTGATTTTGTAATTGCTTTCATGACATTTGAATTCCAAATATCTTCCCTTCAATTTCTCCTCTCCTGGATGTAGGGAGGATTCTTCAGGAAAAATCTTGGTAAGGTGAGATAAAATAAAATTGAGAATTGTATTTCCATGTATTTTTTCATAAAACTTAAGAGCCAGAGTGAGGCTATATTTTATTAGCTTCATCCATTATAAATTTCATGGCCTGGTCAAATATTATAAAACATGATGTAAGATTTCAGAAGTGAAGTTTTACTATTATTATTATTCTTTGCCTAGAAGGGTTTTTAAAGAACCTGGTAATAAAATGTTTATACACTGCAAATTACACACACATGCAGGAAAATAACTACCCTATTTTTAGAGATGTTTAAACATATTGCTTTAGGAAGAGATTGGTTTAGTTTTCTGTCTGACTATCCTTCCTAATTGCTTTTATTTATTTACAGAGAACTGATATAAATCACTGATTTCATTTTAAAATGGTTGTGTTGCTATACAAGACATTTAATTCTACCCTTCTCCCTTTCCAAATGCCATATTTTTTTAAAGAGTTGAGGGCATTTTTCTCTCAAGATCAGGAAGTTGTCATTTGTAGTTTTGGAAAATTTGCATTCTAAAATTGTTGAGCAGAAAAATTTCAAAAGGGTGATAAATGGAAGACCATTGATATTTATAGTACATATGTGCCAGAATAATCGATAGGTTTACCCAGAGGTCGTATTCAGCAGGTTTTGACCATTCTGGAAAACCGGCAGGAGAAATTTTGAGTAGTTCAAAGAACTGGCAAAAACTATGTCTGACTGGAAATTTTACAGTATCCTTCCCCTGCCACACCCACCAAGCCACACCCACAGAACTGGTAGTAAAAAAAAATTGAACTCCCACTACTGGATTTACCCTAAGTGTTTTGAATGTAATGTAAGAGGTTTATGATAGTCATAATACGATCACAACATAACATGTAAATATATCACAAGACAAAATACAGATAAGTAAGCGTATATAAGGAATACAGTTAATAAAAACATATGTGGAAAACCAGGAGTCAAAAACAGCGATAAATAATCACCCTTGCCAGCATACACCAATGTGTTCAAATATGGGGTTTAAGACACGCCTGAATATAACTAGCACTCCTACGGAACAATATGTACCTTTAGAGGCCCGGAGAGCAATATAACAATCTGTGTTTGATTCCAACTGGCTGTTCTATCCAGTAAGAAAATGGATAAGATATTAAAGCCTAATGGGGGCATATAATTCGGCAGTTGAAACAAATTTGGGACATACTTCAATGCAGATAACCACAAACGCAGTGTCGTCCGTATGTAATGTAATGCACATAGAAATCCTGACATGGAATCAGCTAACTCAGACTGGCTCTGCGTAAAGGCCTCTTCTCTGTAATCAGTGGCAACCGCATTGGAAAGGTATTTTTCAGTTGAAGATGTTTTATTCTTACCAATCCATCTGTAGAGTCTGGTTTTTTGCTAATTATTTAATCGTCTGGGCCTATCCCACCCATTGTAAAAACTTGTATCCTTCCGAGGCTTTGGGCCAACAAGACCAGTAATTTCCTTGTGCGAAACCTCAATAAAAATAGGGAGAAACCCATGTTTAGATGGCCGTAGTTTTTAGATGGTAGTTTTGGTCTTCTTGTGGGTTTATTTCCAATCCTCCCAACTACTCAATCTTCTGAACTTACTAATTGCTCATAGTATTCTTGGGCTCTTTCTATAGTTATCAATTTTAATTTTCCTTTCTTTCCATGTAACAAGCATTTCTGAATTAACCATTTGAATACAATTTTTTTTGGCTTTAAATAAGCAGCCAAAATTTGTAAATCTCATCTTATTTCTCTTATTCTTCTGGGACTTGTTTTAAGGATCAAAATTTCTTTGCCCTTATATACAATTGTTCCATCTCTAGACTCTTTAAAAATAATTCGCAATACTCCTTCTCGTAAAGCGTATGTGAACTTCTCTTGGGCATTTATGCCCTCGCATAGCTAGTACTGACCCTATAGACTTCATCAAACTCTTTTAAAATGTCTCCTTTTCTTTATCTAATAGTCCAGCCAGTATTTTTCTTCATCCCTGGACTCCTCTACATTCTGGAATCTTAGGTATGTAGCCCCTTGTCTATCTTAACATAAAAACCAATAAGTCTTCCATTTCTTTGGTTACATTTTTTAATTCCTCATTTACCCTTTCCAATTTCCTTTCAGTTCGTTCAGTCCTTTTCTCTACTTCTTTTATTGTTGCTTCATTTTCTCCAAGGCCTGTTGGAGTATTCCAATTTTATTTTCTACTTTAGAAATATCCACTTTTCATTTCTAATTTCATTTTTCCCATCTCCTCCTTAATTTGTTAATGTCTGCTCTTGTTTCATTGTGTTTTTTATCATTGTTTCTTGTAATTTCTCCATCGATTCTTGGAGTGTTAGTAAAATTGATTGAATATTAACATTTGTAATATTGGGTTGTTTTTCTACTGGTAATGTTTCTTCTATAGTTTTTGGCATAGGCGAAGCTGTTGCCAATGTAGTTGTTAAAGTTGGAGTAGTTTTCCTGCCAGTTTTCATTGTGGCTGTTGGTAATTGTCAAAGTCGATTTCTTTTAATATTTGTTTCTGTTGTTGAATTATATTAATTATATTATCCCAAATTACCATTCAATATTATAACCTCAATGTTAAAGTTGATCTACAAAAAATTAATTTGTCTATCAGTCTATATTTTCCAAATCTTAAATCTAAATTAAGTCAGTAAATTTTATGAGTTTTGTATTCAATTTCTATATAGCACTATACCATGTTATTTAGCAATCTATATAATACCTATATGTACACCATACATTTAACTTTTAGTATACTAAATATTAAATATTAAATCGTATAGTTATTGATAGATAATTTGTAATATTCCTTATGTTCTTACTATATATTCTCTTTTTTATTATTATAATTTGTAAGTCTAATCAAAATATGTTTATCCCTATTCTTAATTAATTAATCAAATCAATTATCAACAATCTAATATAATATTCTATACTTCTTATCTCAATAAATAAATTTACAATTGTTATATAGAAGAGGTAATGGGAGAAAGAAAAGATAACACCCAAATGTAAATAAGGAGAGAGGACAGAGAAAAAAAATTAGGCAAATTTATAAAAAGGAAAAGAGCAATAAGATAAGGGGAAAAGGATTTCAAAGTCTGTTTTTGGTTCTTTATCTCTAGTAAAAAAGAAAAAAACATGTTATTATTATTATTATTTTCTCCCTCAAATGCACTGGAAGTGGGGAGAAAGAAAATGCTGAATAATGACTACAGTCAATCAGTCACTCTTCTAATTCTTCCAGTCCACCTATCTCCCCTTTTTAAAAGTGTTTTGGGATCAATTTTAATTTCTTCTTCGTAGCAACACTTCTTCGATTAAGGCAAAATTCCCCAGGAATCTGTTGCAAAGTTTACTAAGTAAATGTAATTAAGTACAATGTTACTGTATCTCCAAGGCTTCCAAGTGTCCCATTCCGTCCGGTGCCGAACTATCCCCTTCAGTTCACCCCAATTCTCTTCACCGTTTCAATAGAATTTGTTCAAAAGAAGCTATCAGCTTAGTAGTTAAATGAGGAATTCCAAATCACCTCCAATCTTAAAGTTTTCTAGTGCAGTAGCGCAGACTTCCTTCTTCACAATCCACACTTTCACTTTAATTCACCAAATCCTTTCGCCCGTGCTCCTCTTCCTCCGCTTTCTAGCTGCTTTCTTTCAGGCTTTCAAAAGTCACTTATTTAGTAAATTGTAAATCTTCACCTCTCCACCACTATACTCCCTTTGCCACACATCTTTGGCACGATCTCACAAGTTGTCACTTACTCGCTTTTGATATTGGTGACAGTCCGGACTTTGGAGCCTCCATTAACAGGAGGCTGTCTCTTGGTCATTGGGCTCTGGAGGGCTTCTCTTCACTGCTGGGGGGTTGCCTTCCCCACACTGCAGCTAAAGTATTCCCCACGCCAACATGAACCTCTCCGGGGTTCGAGCACCTCAAAGGGTCGCACCAAACGCAAGAAGAGATTGACTGAAATCGCAAGCGGATCTCTGCCTCTCTACTCGTCCTTGCCTGCCACCGGAAGTTCCCTTTTAGCATTTTCTTGAAGACATAGCATTAAAATGTCTATCCTAGTTTATATATTTCCAACCCAAATAAATGTTAGGTGAATTATATTCCTTATATAAATATCTCTGGTTGAAAGTCTACGTGTTGTTTTATCATTTTTTCCAACCATGTGTGAATTTTAGTCCAATATCTTTTTGCATCCAAACACGTCCATCACATATAGTAATATGAACCAGGTATCTGATGACATTTCCAATATTTCTCTGATTTGTTCTTAAACATACCCTCAATTCCTGTTGGGGATAGATGCCACCTGTAAAACATCTCATACAAATTTTCTTTATAAGCAGTTGATATTGTCATTTTATAATTTTGAGACCACAATTTTTTGCCATTTCTCTAAATCAATCCCATATCCAAA
>BHFT01033030.1:0-52713 GCA_004320025.1 Laticauda laticaudata
AGTATTTAATGAGAATATTTCATTCATTCAGATCTAGGATGTCTTATTTTTGTGTTCCCTTTATTTTTTTGAGCTGTGTATTATTATCCAGGCCATTTATCCAATTAAGTACAATATTTGTTAATTTGCACATAGTTAATGGGGAAAGACAGGGCTGATGCAAAAAAAGGTTTAAAAGTCTATTTTATTTTAACAAGGATAAAAATTCAGAAAACCCAATTATAACTATCCTAAGCTATAATAGTAGAACATTAAAAGAGCACTGAAATATAACAATTTTAATAGTACCATATTCAAATGTGATGAAAACACAAAATTAACTCCGTATTTCATGGCTTAAACGTCTTTCTAGAAACATGAATAGACAGACAATATGTTCTGCCTCCAAGGCCAATACAAGATGCCCATCTTTGCCAGGACATGTTCATCCTTATGTACTAACATTTCTCCATCCAATATTACATAGCCAAAAGTTTCCATAAGCTGTTATATAATTTATTTGAGGCAGCAAATTCATAACTTGAATTGATTTCCTAGTCAAATCATATAACAAAATATTTCATAGCTCTTTCATGCTGGTAGCTTTTAGAACTTGTTTCTTTATATGGGCACGGTTGACAAGAAGCACTTCATTGCCAAAAGCAAGGATGTCCAAACTTTTTGCAAGGATGGCCAGATTTGGTGAGGTGAAAATGTGTGGGGGCTGACCATTCAGCCTGACATTAACATAAAATGCAAATGAACTATTTTATGAAAGACTAAACAAATAAATAAACCCTTCCATTTTTCATCGCGTTCGTTCCCAGTTAGCTTGTTGTAGCTTACCTGTTTCATCTGGTAGTGCCTCTTGATACTGAATTCTTTGAAAACAGCCACAGTCTCTTGGCAAATTAGGCAGACACAGTTGTTTCGTATTTCAGTGAAAAAATACTCCAATTTCCACTTGTCCTGGAAGCAGCGGCTCTCGCTGTCAACTTTCCTTTTTTTAGTTAGTCGCTATTTTAGAAATGGGCACACAAGCCTTGTGTCACAAGGGTCAGGTGGCAAGAGTGCTGATTCAGGTCTACTGCCATCTTCTGGTGAAATATAACCATCAGCCTTGAAGGCGGTGCTCAACCAGCTGGTGAAGAGCAACTGGATGGACTGGATGAGCTGCTGCGACGTTCTGCAGAGCTAGGTGGCTGAGATGCTCTGCAGAGCAGGATGGCTGTGGAGCAGGAGGGAGCAGGGGACAGCTGCTGAAACTGCTGTGTGGTGAAGGGAAAAACGCCAGCCAGCGAGGATAAATGACAGGCTGAGCCGGCGGGAAGAAGAGGCTGTGGGCTGCTCGAAATTTGAAAATGGACTGCAATTGGCCTCCAGGCCAGACTTTGGATATGCCTGACCTAAAGTAATGGATTAAATGGTATCCCTTCCTCATACCCCATGCAGGAGCTGACTGTATTGGGAAGCAATATCATGGCAATTTCTACCATACCTTAGGACCATTACTATGGTCATGTTGGGAGTGCCAAAGTGCTTCTGGGTTGAAATATTGGAGAGAGACATCACCGTTGCCTGGGGGGGCACCCAGTTAGGGGATCCTTTCACATCCCTGTTAACCAATGAAGTGGTACCCATTAATTTATTGCATTAATTGCTACCACTCATTTTCAAACAATTGGGTTGGCAGAAGATGGAGCATGTGACGGGAGCTCACCCCATCCCGTGGCAGCAACCAGGTCTCAAACGTGAACTTGCTGATTGTCAGCCCAGCATCCTAACCTTGTAAACTACCACGTTCCTCCTACCATATCTTAGTAGATGGTTTGGTTTTAGTTTGGTCTGTCCTGATTCATTAGGTAGAATCTTCCCTCTGAGGACTAAGGAAGATCAGCTTCTATCATCCCATGATTTGTATTTATAGAACTGCAGAGAAGGGAAATCTCCAGAACATGACTGATAAAAGTCAGCAGCAGACAAATTACTAATCTACATCTTGGTTTATAATATAAGGTAAATAGTTATGGACCTAAGAGTCAACAAAGAAAATCTTAAGCTAAGGTTCCCCTTTAAAGCAAAATAAATTTAGCACTGCCATGTTTTTTGCTTGTCCATTGTGTTACAAAATTGGCTATTGTAAATATATTATATCTTACACATGAAAGATTTATGCTTTTTTAATCCTCATCTGTCCATTCCATGAAATTGTTTTGGAAAAAAAACCATTTAAACATCAGCATTTTTGAAGTGAAGAAAGAGTACCACTTTATTTTTAAATACACCACCCATTCATAAAAAACACAAGTTAACTTCTCGACCATTATGTAATGGCAGTCCTTAATCATAGAAATTATAGCTGATAATTAGGAGCCAATCTTATTTCCACGGGAATGATGTTCCATAGGGAGGGAGGAATATGAAATATGGAATATTCCCATAGAGAATACAAATATTCACTAAAAGCAATTGTTGGTTTTATCTGGTTCACAGCTGCTGAAATTCATTTCATTCCAGTTAATGCATATTCCCAAACCTATCATAAGAAGGTTACAGAACAATGAGAAAAATTCAAAATCCAGTATCTCTATGTTGCATTCATTGTGGGACTTCTAAATGTATCTAATTATCAACAAAGGGAAAGTGGATAAAACAAAATTGCTGCTTCCTCCTTCCTTTTATACTACTGAAACAAAAATTCATATAAATCATATTTGGTAAATATGTGCATATCTAAGTAATTTAATGCATGCTGTATGTTTGTATGTGTGTCTGTAGATAGATGATAGATATAAATAGTTGTACAAACCTGTCTCAGCTTCTAAAATTCAGTTAAACAACATTTCATAAAAAATAGTTTCTGTATTTCTTCTCTTGTAATATAATCTTGTAAATGTTCACAAAGCAGGCAGGTCAATATTATTCAATCAATACTGTTCCCAGGCAAGTGAAATAAATTTGTTTATTTTAAATCACACTTTTCTTATAGATGCTGAAAGTTATTCAAAAGTTCTCTTCTACAATGATTCTACATAATAGGTTGGCTCAAAAAATATTGACCGGCCCAAAGTCATTCAGTGAGCTTCTATGCTGGAGAGATCTCTTGAATAGAAGTCATCACAGTCCAGCAACTTAATCCCTACACTGTATCAAAGCAGCCAATCAATGTAAATATGACTCCATCATTGTAAACATCTTTATTACAGTTTAATTTCTGTGATAGATTTCCATCAAATAAGAAAACATCTCTGGTGCCTTTGAAGTGACCAAATTAGCTGCCCTATAGTGAGCTGTTAAAAAAATGTGTAAATTAAAAATGCTACCACTATTGAAAACTTGTTTGGTGAAATTCAGTTTGAAGTTGTGAAAAATTCTTAAAATGATTGGCATATAATTGATTTAAAGCCACTATCTCAGCTTCTCACTGATACAGATGTTACAGTAATATGATGTTGAATTATATACCAAAATTTTGAAATCTGGCTATGATGAATTACTATTGTACTGTACTTTTGGCAGTGGGCAAAAATACAGTACAATAGTATTTCATATTTTAAAAAGTAAAAAAGTGTATTATTCCAGATATGAAGTTTCATTCTTGGAAGTAAGGTATTACTGTATAAATTTTTCTTTTTCTAACTTTTGTTTCTAATTATATGGTATAATATATTTTATAAATCTTCACTATAACCTAAATCTGTATCTTCAGTTTTCACCATAACTCTAATCCTTTAATATTGTAATTTGTTAAATTTTATTAAAAGTCTTTATGAGGAATGCCTTTATTGTTTGGTATTCTGTTTCTATTTTATAATCTTATACAAATAAAAAAGTCACTGTGAATTCTTTCATTATGTAATTGTTTTCCATTTGATAATATAACATATTATGATTCTTTCTAGTATCACTTCATAATATAATTAAGTTAATACGAGGCCCATTTTTAAATAATATGATATTGAGCCAATGAAAAACCACTTCAGTATTAAACCAGATGTGCCTTGCAAAAACTCTGCTAAAGCTCTAAAGCTCTTGCTGTGAACCCNAGATGTGCCTTGCAAAAACTCTGCTAAAGCTCTAAAGCTCTTGCTGTGAACCCTTAAGTTTTCTTTTTATTTCAAACATAGTGGCTCAAATTCTGTCTTTCCACAGATGTCTTATCAGCCATCATTGTCCACTCTATTTTGCCCTGAAAAGATCCCTTCCTTGCCCCATTTTACCTCAAACTCCACTGACGCAGACAATTACAAAGCAGGTAAGGATCTGGGGTGTTGCACATCAGGGGTCCCCAACCACCGCGCCCCAGACCAGTACCAGTCCATGGATCATTTTGTACTGGGTCGCAAAGAATGAATAATCATGATTAAAATATATATTTTATATTAGCTAAAGCTAAGAAGCCCTTTACTATAGGGGAAGAATTGATTTTGCCGGTCCTTGAAAAAGTGTTTCTGCGTGAAACTGGTCCCAGGTACAAAAAAGGTTGGGGACCACTGCTGTACATGACTACGACACAGTTTTCAGTGAAAATATTCATTACATTATCTGAAGTTTGGAAAATGCATTAAAAAATATACCTTATTCATTTAATTTCCAAAACTGTTTCATAGGCAATGGACTTACATGATGAGGTTACAAAGTAGGAAGAAAAAAAACAATTAAATGGAAGCTTGATACTTGGCAGCTGAACACAGAATATTTCAAATATTCCACCAGTGTTAATGTTCTTTATTCTAACCCAGTTTAATATAGACCATAATTCATTCCACAAAGCCATATTTCAGGACAACATTTCAAGGCAAGGGTTTCAAACGATTTATCTGAAATATAATGATTTGCTTTTGTACCTTTAATAAAAGTTTGAAATAAAAAGAAAACTTAAGGGTTCACAGCAAGAGCTTTAGAGCTTTAGCAGAGTTTTTGCAAGGCACATCTGGTTTAATACTGAAGTGGTTTTTCATTGTTTTCTAGACTAAAGGGTCAAAGACTTTCCCCAGATACGGTTTCTAGACTGAAATAACATAATCCATTTTCATTTGTTTGTTTTTTAAATCAGCATAAGTGTTACACTGAAGATTCTGTTGCAAGATAGCAATAAAATGTTATTTATTCAGTATGGGGTCCACAAAGAACTATGTCACCAGAGTATCTGAAGACATTTTCTGTGGTCATGTGGCCGGTATATCTATACACCAAAGGTGCACAGAATGCTGTTACTTTCCTACCAAAGTGGTACCTATTTGCATTTGCATGATTTCCAACTGCTAGATAAGCAGGAGCTGGGCAAAGAATGGGAGCTCACCCTGTTATGTGGCACACAAATCTCAAAACAGGGCCATTCAGCTGACAATTTCAGCATCTGTAACCGCTGAGCAATCATGCCGCACCCGAACATTATACACTTGTGGCAAAATTCTACAGCAAAGTCATAGAGATGGACAGCAGTACCAAGCTGTGGTGGATACTGCAAACCATAATACCTCTTTTCTAAACCAAAATCAGAAGTCAAGGAGCATGGAAAACAGGTAGAGGCTGTCTTTGTAGTTGCCACAGTCAGGTTGAAGGTGAGTTCATGGTTTCATGTCCTTAATTTGAATGGGGCTTCCTCATGCCTGGGTATGCAGGATGTGTGGCTGAGTTCATAATACAAACTACCTGAGATAGATAAGCTCATGGTTTCTCTTCTCTTCTCTGCTCCTGTGAATGTGTTTCGTAGACTGCTAGGGAAAGACCAGAGGAGAAAATCTTTTAACATGTCTTTTGGTTGACCAAAACACTCTCCTTTGTTTAATGTATCACAGGCAACAAGTGATTCTTTTCATGTATCCATTAAAAGTCCTGTTCAACTGTTTTGCTGTACTCTCCTTTGTTTTCCCATATCAATATCCAGAACATGGTCAGAACCTGAAAAGAATGTAGAGTAGCAATTAGAATGGTGATACTCCTGCACACACAAAAACATATAATGCATAGACAAACTGCCCACAGAGATGATTCAAATTTTCTGCTTCTCCTTTCTTTCTTACATAGCAATAATTGCCTTTTTCTAAATTCACATTTCTTAAGAAATTTATTTACATTATCAAAGAGCAAGTTTTATTGTCTCGATAAAATACACTTTTCTCAAAATGTATCTTAGCAAGTTATGAAACGATCCAATCATTTCAATGATCCAAATGATCAGGATGTTTTGTCAAAGTTCCCCCACCCCCCACCATCTTGAATCTCAACCTTCATGATCAAGTGTGCTCAAGATCACCAATATTTTCCTTTTTTCATACTTACTCTTACATTGGCAATATATAAACTTTATTTCTGATAATTGTGAACATATTAATGAATGGAGAAAAATCAATATCAGTTAATAATTTGAAATGGTTTCTGTATTTGTGTGGATCTATCTATCTATCTATCTATCTATCTATCTATCTATCTATCTATCTATCTATCTATCTAGTCTCTTGTAACCAACTCAATCATGCTTTCATAAACTTTTACTAAAATGAATAGGGCAATAGGAGTGATTTGATGTTTATAATTATGAACTTTAATCTGAGCTACAGAGGGATCAGCAAAGAGAAAACAAAACCTACTACATTTATGCAAGTTTGTCATCAAGGTGTATATAAAAATGGAATCTTCAGGTGACAAAAATCAAAATTCCCATCGTGTATTTGACAAAGCACGGTTGCAGAGATGGTTTCTGCTATGACCAACAGGAAGATTTCATTGAAAGGTATGTCATATTTATTATTCTTTTCCATGTTTTTTCTGAATAAGAGCAATTTTGTAAACAAGTAACAACACATTTTTGACTGATAAAAATTAAGCATTTCACAATCAGTAATGCAAGGGGAACTTAAGAATTAAAAAAAACAAAGAACTTGTGGAAATCCTATTAAATGAATGGGAATTCCACAAGACCATGTTATGTCCTTAAGGGATGGATTATATCCGTGGTTTAGCATTATTCTATACTAAAAAGAGTTTCAGATGTTGTCAGTGCTTTCAATTTATTTAAAAATAAAACTGTTACAGTGCTGCTTTTCTGGACCACTCTAACCAAAATAAAGTGCAAACCTAAGAAGGATCAATCAGACATAAATCTAACTGAAAACTAATGGAGCACCCACATGGATACTGTATATAAGATTATGCTCAATGGGCTTTACTCCTTGTTAAATATTTCTAAGAATAAAAGCCTGCTTAAGATGATAACAGCTTTTCCCATGCTATCTAAATATTATAGACTTACGTATGTTAGAATTATATATTCTAGTGTATTCAATTTGGTCTTTGTGTGAGTCCATAGAATTAAAACTTGAGAATATTACAATTTGTAGTGAGGTTGATGGACTGAAGTGACAATGGGTGTACTATTGGAAGACCTGAAAAATCAATTTAGAGGAAGATTATCAAGGAGAAAATCCATCTATGATACCAACTCCATGGCACAAAAAATATCAACCAATCTGTATAGAGTTTAATTGTGTTTGGCAATAACTTCTTTCTATTCGTTGCATTTTAAAAAAGAACTGGAAACGTAAGAGGTTCAACTAGCTCCAATAAAGATATTACACCATTGCTGCAGTTTGGACATAACTAAACTTTGGATTCACTAGTCCTACAAAAGGTTTTCCAAAGCAAGGTCCAGTTTTACACAATAGACACAATTCTGGGTATTGAAAAATGTGTTAGAGTGCAAGTCAATGTATAGAGTACAGAATTCAGAGCAGGGAAAACTACCATGTATTTGATCAGAATTGTTGTTCAGAAAAGCAACTTTGTTTACAGGGTATGGGCCTGCATCGTGTAAGATTGAAACTTTTGATTCCTTATATATGATTTATCTAATGGGAAGTGCAAAAGCCCGAATCCTCACGATCTGCTGCACCAATAGGCTGTAATTTTTCCCAAGAAATCAAACTTAGCTTCTGCCAAATGTAAAATTCATGTATTTGGTGCATGCTTTTAGTACTGTCATTTTCTTTTGTAAAAAACAGGATAGAGGGCATTGTCTTCTCACTGCGCTGATTTATCAGTAATTAATTTTAAAGGTTTTTTATAAGACGTGGTCTCAAGAGGTCTTTGGCTCTCTTAAAGTATTCAGCACCAACTCCCTTTAAAAGTTATTCACACCAAAAACTTTAAACAGCACAGCTGCTGAACATTTGCAGGCAGCACCCCAAGACAATCAAAAGTCTAGATTGTGACCTACTTACCTTCCCTCAAATTTAATTTTAAAACCATATGTTTGTCAAGAAGGAAGTCACTCTTGGAAACAGCTATAAAGGAAAAGGGTTTAACTACACTTCCACACTTTTACACTTATTGTTGCTAGAATTATTGTTATTACATCGTTTATATCCTATCTCCGCTAAGGTGAAAAGGTTGAATTCCTCACATACAGTTATTTAAGAAGTCAAGCATTGAAATAAGAGGTCACCGGAATACCAAATAGAGTGTTTTCTTTTCTTGATTTATTTCGTCTTATGGCTATCTGCCTTTTTCTTTTTGTCTTCAAGACCTGTTTCTAGCTACCATGCTGCTGGCTAATATGTTCCTTTCAAGGAAGTGTGTAACATCTTCACCCATTTGCCCTAATGGGTCTGACAATTGCCAGGTTTCTCTTGGGGACCTTTTTGACCGGGCTGTTAAACTATCCCATTATATCCACTCTCTGTCTACTGAAATATTCAATGAATTTGTAAGTATTTTTGGCATAAGGGGAAAACTAATCCTGTAGCAGAAGCTAAACCATGTGTTCCTGAACAACAACCCACGCATCCCTTGTCAGCTATAATCATTTCTGGATTTACCAGGAATTGTAGATCAGTAACATCTGAACATCCTCAGGTTGGCCAACAGTATTTTATGAAGGCAATTTTGATTTTTAAAATCATACTTTTCTCTTTTTTTTCTGGTTCAGTTTCACAATGGGTAAAATATGAAGTATTGGCTCAGCGTTTTATTATCAATTTGAAAATTAATTTCATAAGGCTGCCTTTATTATTCCTAGGTTGTACCACACAAATAGCAATAGCACTTAGACTAATCTACCGCTTCACAGTGCTTTACGGCCCTAAGCGGTTTACAGAGTCAGCAAATTTATTGCCCCCCACAATCTGGGTCCTCATTTTACCAACCTTGGAAGGGTGGAAGGCTGAGTCAACCTTCAGCCTCGTGGGATTTGAACTGCCAAACTGCTGGCACCTTGTTGAAATTAAAAGATTCTTAAACTACAGGTAGTCCTCAACTTATGGCAGATCGTTTAATGACCATTTGAAGTTACAACAGTGCTGAAAAAAATAACATGACTATTTTTCATATAGTCGTGAGTCATGACTCACGACTGTTGCAGCATCCCCATGGTCACATGATCAAAATTCAGATTCTTGGCAACTGACTCATATTTTTGACAGTTGCAATGTCCTGAGATCATGCGATCCCTTTTTGCAACCTTCTGACAAGCAAAATCGATGGGGAAGCCAGATTCACTTAAGAACAGAGTTACTAACTTAACACCTGCAGGGATTCACTTAATGAATGTGGCAAGAAAGGTCCATGGTGGCGCAGTGGTCAGAATGCAGTACCGTAGGGCTAACTCACTGCTTACTCCAGGAGTTCGATTCTGAATGGCTCCAGGTTGACTCAGCTTTCCATCCTTCTGAGGTGGGTAAAATGAGGACCCAGAATGATGGGGGCAATATGCTGACTCTGTAAACTGCTTAGGGAGGGCTCTAAAGCACTGTAAAGCGGTATATTGTGGTTGTAAGTGGAGGGCTACCTGTATTTGTGGAAAAGTTATCAAAACCCCATAATAAAGTAAGCATCACACAAGCTTTTGAGTGGATTTCTAGGTTGGAAACCAACAATATATTATGTTTCATATCTTCAAATTGAGATAAGAAACAGAGTTTTCAAAACCTGCTCTAATATACTTTTCCTCAGCGAAACAAGCTCACCTCTATTCATTTTAAAGTTAGATGTCCTATTATTTCATAAGGCGGAGGTGTAGGAAATGGGATGGGGCGGATAGTTAAACTCTCATTAATAGATCCATTGTAGCAAAAGCTTCATCTACCCTGTGGAACTGAACCTCAACAAAGGATGTGGAAGAAGGGAAACATTGTCTTCTGTACACAGAAGTCATTTAAAGTAACAAAATGAAAACGTGCAAGACTAAGTAACAAATACCCAAGTGAAAGATTTGCTCAGAGAAAAATAACTAAATGCATGCAAGAAGGCTACTCTGGAGTAGGGTAGAAGATATACTCTCTGAGGAACTGTGGCATGTGGGCCACTTTATGCCATAAAGAAGCTTTTGTTAATATGGGAAAACACAATGCTTAAAACTGGTTTCCTTTCACAGTATAGAGGCAGATCACCTTTGACTAAGCCATGCAACAAAAGGTTGGGAGGCAAAATTAATGCCCTCCATAACTCTTAGAATACATTTTACAAAGCAACCAATGAGAGCAAGAATCAGTCTATTTTTTTCAGCTAAAAACAATCCTGGTTATCTACTTCACTAAATGTCAACTTTGTTTACTGTCAGGATGAACGCTATGCTCAGGGCCGGGGCTTCATTGCAAAGGCTGTTAACAGCTGCCATACTTCTTCCCTAACCACTCCTGAAGATAAAGAACAAGCTCAGCAGATAAATGTAAGTTGTCTCAGTTTGTTGACAGATGTGAGCAAGTTCACCAGAAATCTGGTGAAATCCTTTCAAAGCATACAGTTACCATAGATAGAGCTATAAAAGGGCAGCTCTACCATTGCTCCAACTCTGTAAGTGGTAGGAATAAGCAAAGCCCAAAACACGGAAGTATGCTCTGACCTATATGAACGGAAAAGAAAGACAATTCATTCACAAGACAAGGCTGGTCTTTTACAAGACTGGAAAAATCCAGGGAGGGTTGATGAAAGCATATCTTCTTTATATGTCCTAAGGAGGGATGAGGAGATGGTATTTTTGTGTGAAGGGATGCATAAACAATAGACTATAGATGAAATGGTCTCTATATTCCCTAGCAAGAGAAAAAAAAACACATCTGACAAAAAGGGAAAACATAATTCTAAAAGGTCAGGGTCTAGAACTCTGTTGCAATGATCTCTTGATCACACACAAGTTTTCTCAATGTTCCAGTTTTGGAAATAAAACACACCTTACTGAATAATCACATTTTAAAGAAAGTTTCTCCTCTGTGCACTTGAAGAGGAAATCTTTGGAATGTTAAGGTATCGCTCGAGAGCCCATTCCTATTGATTCATTTTCAAATGCCATTCATCCACTGAATAATCTCCCTTTTTAGAAAGCAAAACATGTGCCACAAATATTTGAGATATGTATGCATCTGGCATTTCTCTATGTTTGTACGGGCTACTTGGGATGTTTGAGCCTTTCAGTATAGTAGCACAATAGCAATTCTCCAAAGAGAAGCAGGAGGAAATTTATGCCACAGAATAGATGCTTTTTTTTTTTTTGGTGACATAAAGAAAGTGAAAAGTGTCAACACTGGAGAGATCTCAAGGACAGTACAATGGCTAGGAGGATCCTAGGAAAGCCAAGAGCCCTTTGATCTTTCAGCTCACCTCAAGCAGTGGCAAAGTTTCAAAAGAAAATAAATCTTCCCAGAAGCAAAACACTTGAAATCAGCCTTGTGTCTGGGCATGTTTGCAGGATTTGATATAGACACAATAAATGCTTCAGGATGAGATATTAAGTGGCCTACCACGGATCACATCTTCCATTATATCTTCAAATATTTTCTAGATCCCTTATTTCTAAAAATGTATCATTAATGCTCAGGCTAATCTTTGGATTAAATGGCATTTATACAACAAAGATGAATGGAGTGATTTCTACTGGCAGTGCAGATAATTTACCGAGAGTCTGATATTTAGGGCATTCTCTTGTCTAGCTACATTTAAATGAAAAACACCTCGCAATTGCACTATAGCCTGTAGTTTAGCTATATCTGATAAAGAAACAAAATTGCAGTAAAGGACCTTTTAAGATAGGCTTGATAAAACATTGTTCCATATCTCCTGTGTAGATTTTGCACACTAACTGTACAATTTTGTTGCCAATGAACAGCATGAAGATCTATTAAATCTAGTTTTGAGTGTACTCCGTTCCTGGAATGACCCTCTATTACACTTGGTCTCTGAAGTTGAACGAATTAAGGAAGCTCCTGATACCATTCTCTGGAAGGCCATGGAGATCGAGGAGCAAAATAAGCGACTTCTTGAGGGGATGGAGAGAATAGTTGGACGGGTGAGTCAAAAACAAAAAACCTCTGAAGTCTTTCCAGCTTCAAAACACGATTCAGAATGTATAAAACGAGACAGGATTATTTTTGTTTGTTTGGATTAAAATGCTTCAGAGAAAGAAAGTAAGAAGTTAAAAGTGTCAGCAAAACCTTTCAAACCTGGAGATCTGTTTGGCATGTGTAAGAAGTAGCAAAATATCTTGTTCTTTATTAATAAAAAAGCTACAAAGTGCCAAACAACAAAGCATAAAGCTTATCTTGTAATTTTTTTTCTTAACACTAAAAAAAGGACATGGCCCGACCTAGACTGAGAATCAGCAAACAGGGTAGGAGAACTTTTATCTTGCTCCTACCTTATATTTTATAAAATTAACATTGTTTTCCTGCACATGAAAGTGCTGAAAAAACAATAACTTTCATTGATATCATTTTTTTTTCTTTTTAACACTTCCTTGCAGAGAGGAAATTTAATCTTCTTCTTGCCCTCTACACAGGCTGAGACGATGAAAAAAAAACCTAGTATATAAAACAAATCTCAAAATCAGCCGCACATTACATACTTAATATGTCATATAATTAGTTTGAAAGCAGTCAATAATTTTTTAACATATGTAGGTATATGCCTTAGAAAAGTAACAGAATGAGCAAGTCTGTGCCATGAAGGAAGGCAATAAATAAAAGTTGTTGCGTATCAAGTACATACTTCATACATTAAAAGTGTTAAGCTAACATTCTTTCTTTCCATGGTTGAATGCTTCTGAATTCTCCTTATTAATTTATTATCTTAATTTCTAATGTGTTGCATTCAAAATCTACTGTGAAAATGAAGGATAGCAACTGAAAGCAAACACACCAAAATAGATATTTCTGAGCAATTTTAAGGTGCAAGTCATCATTTTTTTTCATATTTGCCTTTTCTTTCAACAGTTGAAATACTTTTTACAGAAAGACACCCAGGCAGCATTTTCTATGTAAAATTTAAATACTGTATGCCTAAAAAAGCAGCTATTCATCCTGGGCAAGGGCACTAAAATCCATTCTAAGCAAGGGCGCTAAACTTTTTTCATAACCATATTGCATGTATGTATTTGCTGTTTTCACTGAACTACCAGGAGTAAGCCAATATGACTGCCTTCCATCCTTAAATTATTGCAAGTCATGGTTACAATTCTTATCTGAAAATACCTGCATGTTCAAGCATTTCTGATTATCATTACTGAACAATGTCTCACTAGCACATGAGTCCTAGAGTATGAATTCCTAGATGGGATCCTGACAAGCCCTACCATTTTCTCAAGTTAGTTACACAACATCAGGTAGAATGCTATTCTGCCTATAATACCCCCTGTCGCAGAATAAAGTACTTGTCCTTTAGAGTGGTGGTGATCTTTTTAGGTTGCCTCTGTTGAACTGCCAAATGATACAAGTTGGATATAATATCTACTGCAAACTTTCCCAATCTAATACTCAACACTGTCTGAACATTGTACATGTTGGTACAAGATATTTTGAATTGAATTGAATACTTTACTTGGTCAAGTATGATTAGACAGACAAAGAATTTGTCTCTGATACAGAAGCACTCAGTGAATATGCAAAGCAACAGAATAACAATAACAACAATAATAATGCTAATAATGATGGTGATGGTGCCAATAAAAGGGGGAGTAAAGAAAATAATAATAAATAATATGACAGCCACACTTACATAGGTTAAAAGATATTAGGCAGCACTGAGAGAATTTAGAATTCAACAGAGTGAACTTTTCAGTTATATTTCACCAAAAGAAACACTCTTTCATAATACAAGTTCATGAATATATGTGTGTATATGTGTGTGTGTGTGTCTGTGTGTACTGTATATGTGTGGATGTATGTGTATGTGTGTGTGTGTGTATGGTATTCAACTTTGGGTATTTTCTCACATCACTGTAGTTGTGCTTTTAAAGTTGTAGCGATGTTTTGGCAGAATCTCATCTGCCATTATCAGGCTTGTGTATTGTGTTCATCTGCTCAGATTGGACTTCTAGTTTGAGCTTCTTCAGTGACAGAACCTTGTCTCCGTGAGGCTTCGATCCATGCTCACTGCGGGAGCGCTCCGAGCTGGCTGGTTTCAGGGCTAAGCCACCCCGTAGAGGTGGTGAAGAAGGGGGAGACTGTCTGCAGGGTTGAGGAGAGCCACATATCTCCTCCCCAGCTGGCCATTACTCCCTTCCCCGAGGGCAGTTGCAGCGGTGGTCAGAAATGGCCACCACAAAGAAGAACTTGACTGGAAAAGAATGTGCAGGAGGAAGATAAAAAAGAAAGTTTGGTTGATCGGGTCAAACAGCAAAAAGCACAAATAAGGTACCCTGGAATTGAAACTATTAAAAAACAATAACATTGTTCCCTAAGAAGAGAAGCTGCAATGTTGTTTGTTCTGCATTATTCCTTTCCCTAAGAAAGGAAACTGCAGTTTAAGCTGCAAATGAGAGAGAAAAGGGAAATACTTGGTTTTCTCCTTTTCCTATACTGACAGCTAAAGAGACTTAAGCAAGAAATGGAAAAAAAAAAACACTTTGACATCAATAGGCATTTAATGCTGAAAATAAAAAGTCAAAGGGATAATCAAGATTTCGGATAATTAAAAGCTTTTGAAAAACAGAAAGGAGAGAAAAAGAATAAAAGGTAGGATCTGGAAGGGGAGAACTGCCTGGCATTAAAAAAGAAACTTACAAAATTCAACAAGACTTCCAAGAATCATCCTAACTGAAATATCGCAACAAAAGTCCAGAAGAGAAAAGTCGAAAAAGAAATAAGAAGATTAACTCGGGACTATCTGGATTACTTGATGATTTCTGGATTCTTGGTTATTGTTTTGAATGACTAAAATCAATCAGGTGATTGTTTAAACTGTTTTTAAAATGGCTCCGCTTTTAGAAAGAACTGAAAATGGAACTTAAAAAGTACGAAGAAGATGCACAAGAAGGGAGGGTTCTTTGGCTTCGTATTTCAGTTTTTAGAAATGAGTTTTGTGAAATGATGAGAAATAACAAGAAATCCTGCGGAACAAGAAGATTGCGACAAAGAAGAAGCATCTTAATGAACAGTATTTAGATGGGGGGGAGGAAGGGGGAAAGAGAATGGAAAAGTGTAAGATTGGGAAAAAACAACTCAAAAAAAAGTGAAAAATAATATAAAATCAGAAAGCAACAGAAGAGGAGAAAGTGCAGAAGAGAGAATTAGAACTAGAGAGAGAAGGGGGTAAAAAGGAAGGGAGAGAGATGAGATGGGAAGAAAGAAAGGAAAAGAAGTTATAAGGACAGAAGCAAAATGTGGAGAAACAGGGCCTATTTAGAATAATGGGTGAAAACTTAATGGAAAAAGGGATTCTGCAAAGGTACATAAGGTAGTATGGTTATATTAGAACAGAATATTAATTTTGGAAAATATAAAACAATGTCTGATTAAAATGTCTGATAAAAATAGTGTATTGTAATTCAGTGGAATGTTGTTGCATAAATATAATGTAAAAAAGGATATATATTTAATGATTTATAAAATATACATGAAAAGAGAAATAACGGGAAAAATTAAATTTAATGAGATTATAGTATTGTTAAGAAGTATGATATTTAATTGATAAATGAAGTGTTAAGATGTTAAGGTTTCATGATATATTATGATTAGAACTGAACTGGAATGGAATGAGGGTTTTATAATTACATATATTTACAATCTTTTCTTTTTAAAGAATATAGTGTGATATTATAATGTACCAGCAGAATTTGATTGGAAATTATGTATTTATGTATTATATTGAAGGTCATAAACTTAAGGTATATGATTGAAGTTTAAATAAGAGTTGAATGGATGTAATTAAAAGATACAAAGGTGTCATACTCTCCAATTAGTAACTACAGGAGAAAATTTGTTTAATGAGAAAAGATAATATGAAATTGAAAACAGAACAGATATCAAAGCTATCATATATTTATTTGAAATTGACATGAGATAATCAAAATAAATTAGTGAAGAAAAATTAAAAGAGGGGAAGAACTATATGAAAATGTAAAATAGTATATAGATATGGAATAGAATACATAAAAGGAGATGAAAATCTGGAGTAAGCATGAAATTGAGTTTTGCGTCTGTATAAAGAAATTCAACCCGGGACCATGCTATTTTCAAAAAAGATGTTTTACTTGTATTTTATGTGTAAAAACCCAAATAAAACTTTATTAAAGAAAAAAAAAGATCTGCTCAGATTCCAAACTAATATCTGATAAACATTCAGTTATGTTACACCTCTCTAAGGCAGGAGTGCAAAAAGTATGGCTAACAAACATTTTTGGTACAATCAAAGTTGAGAGAACCAGACATTTTTATTCCCTTTTAAAATAAATACAGTATATATTGGAATATGATGAAATACAGTTTGGTGCAGCAGCTTAAGGCATCAAACTGGAAGATGATCAGTTCCAGGTGTAAAGCCAGCTGGGTGACCTTGGGCCAGTCACTCTTTCTTAATCTTGGAAGGAAGCAATGGTGAACCCCTTCCAAAAATCTTGCTAAAAAAACAGAAGGGCCTTGTTCGGGCAGACACCATGATTACAAATTATCTGTATCTATATTTCCGCATCTATATCTATATCTTGTTGATTCATTCATTCAGCAATCATTCAAAATTACAATGCTTAGAAAAAGGAGACTTAAAATAAAGATTCTTGGAGTTCTGACTCTGCAGCACAGCATCATGATCTGTGTGCTCAGCGACAGATTTGTGCTTTATGATGGCTGCTGTGTCCTCCAATTGCCATTTGCTTTTCTTTCCTGCCTGCTGACCTCAAGCAAGAGTCAATGCTAGTAGGAAAGATCACAATCACTCTGGTAAATTGTTTGCACCTTTCCCCACCTGGCAGCAGCCACCCCTGACCTCACTGCATTTGTGCCACATCTTATGAGCCATTCATGCACCCTCTGTATCTGGCAGCAGGCATGAATATCCTGCTACACTTGCATTGCACATTGCACTTTACCTGCCTGCCTGATTGTGAACCATCTAGGGCTTGTTTAACAACCCACAAAGGTTGCTCAGAGATGACGATAGGGATTGCCAGTGCAGTCATGTGATATTATCCTTTATATGACTAATCCCCTAGCAATGGATCTGGTCCCAGTAATTGTCATTAACTGAGGACTATGTATGTGTATATGTAACTACTGATAGCATCTATTCAAAGATGGGGATATTTTAGGAGTAAAACAATTATCTTAAACCTAGAACATGTTTAAAACACACATTTTATCTTAATAGAAGGGAACATCAACACATTTATTTCTTAGGAATCTCTCTATTTTCTGGCCCCACCAATTTTGGGAATGTAAATCTCTATCTATCCTCCAAAATGGGTTTGTATGGAAGGTGTGTGTCTCTGCTTAAAAATTGACCCAAATTTATTTCGTAATTGTGAAATCTTCTAAAGTTATTTTGATTTTGCACTTTCCTTAGGTTCACCCAGGTGACCTAGGCAATGAAGTCTATTCTAGATGGACTGGTCTCCCTTCCCTCCAATTGGCTGATGAAAATTCCCGCCTCTTCGCCTTCTACAATCTGTTGCATTGTTTGCGTCGGGACTCCCACAAAATTGACAACTATCTGAAACTCCTGAAGTGTCGCCTCATTTATGACAGCAACTGTTGAACAGCTGTGTTCTGGCTTTATTAAAATGACAGCACCATGTCTTTTTAAAATACTCTGCTTTTAGCCTCACTGCTTTCATGTATACTTTATAGAAAATCTCAGCTTGGTAGATAAAGATTTAGAGGCCCATTTTGTTCACTTCTTTCTGGTTAAACTGTGAGATAAACCATTATTTTGTTTTCTGTTGAGAGCACTTTCATTCAGATTGCAGCAATATTCAAATTAAGCAATAAAACATTGAAAATGCACGGAGGTGAAAATGTATTTTTTAAAAGTTGGGATTGGGTGTAAAGCAAGGGGCCATATATCTGAGGGGATCCCAGAGCTGCATGCAACTTCCAAATGCTTTATCAAACCTCTCTAAAGTTGCTACCAAAATTACAATTTTGAATGTGGTAAAAAGGGAGAAAGATTAAACACATTAATTTACTTTACAGGTAGTCCTCAGCTTCCAACCACAATTGGGACTGGAATGTCTATTGCTAAGTGATGTGGACATTAAATGAGTCATGCTAATTGTACAGACTTTTTTGCCACTGTCCTTAAGTGAAACATATGAGTAAATGAATCTGGAGTCTCTCATTGACTGTGGTTGTTGGAAGGTTCCCAGAAAGATCACAAATGGTGATCACATGATCCCAAAATGCTGCAACCATTAGGTATCCAAGTGCCCAGTCCTTCATATGACCACAGGTATATTGTGACAGTCATAAGCCCAAGGACTGGTCATAAGTCTCTTTTTTCAGTGCCATTGTAACTTTGAACAGTCACCAAATGAATTATTGTAAGTCAGTGATTACCTGTACCTAAATCAGACAGACAGATTTTGAGATCTAGGGGCAGTTATAGTGATGTTCATAATTTTATAGTTCTATATTGCACTCTTGCTATCCTATCAAAGATATTGGTGAAAGACAAGAAATGAGCAATATATTTATTACATAGTCCAGGCTTTTATCAGTAAGATTTTAATACAATAAGACCACGACATCCTATTCTATCTCCACAGCATATCTGTGCCATTTTACTCCCATAAAGCAGTGATCTCCAACCTTTCTGGCTCAGTGAACTGGCAGAAACACCAGCGGTGGCAGCAGGGAAGAGGGATGCTTTTGTGCGTGCATGCACCACTTTCACAAATGCAGCTCCACTTCCGCACCCTGGTTTTGAATGGGCTGCGGCCCGACACCAGCTGCAGCCCATGGGTTGGGGACCCCAGCCCTAAAGCAATCAAAGTCATTTTCATTGTGTCTGCCACAAACAGTTTCTACACAGAACTTTAAAAGATGCATCAACTCTAAATTTTCTTATACTAAGCTCTAAAGAACTTTTCCCCAATGTTTTGATTACCAAATTCTGTAAAAGCTGATTTACTTGATATCAATGCTGCTTTTCTGTTCAAATTGATAACATTTGGCCGGATCTTAATCTGCATACTTCCAGAGCAGTTTTGTTAGGCTTTCCTTTCCTATAACCTTTGGGCACCCTTTCTGGTTTTAGAAGTGTCAGACAATCAATAAAAGTTGTGAGTGTGCACTTACAGCCCTCTGATGGGTGGAAGCAGGAAGTCCTGATAACGTTATCAGGGAATGGCTCTGTCCTTGGAAAATCTCTAATATATTGGTGCAGACAAAAGGACTTTGGCTACTTTAGAATCAAACTCTAGGCGATCAATAATCTTGATTCTGCCTTTTCAATAGCTCAGTAGTGGCTGCATCATTTTAAAGCGGGACTTGCCATTATGTACCATGAAGCCTGCTTAATTAACTTACCTGCCTACAATACTTGTAGTGGGGCCAGAATACTACAAAAGATTCTTGCATCAAGAGTCTTGACTCGTGTCAACAAAGCAGTATAAAAGCAGACTCAATACTGGTAATCTCAGTGAGACAAACAATTTTATTCTCTGCTATATCAAAAGACAAAGCAAACATCTCAGCACTTAGGAGTTCTATTGCTTATGGATTAAACGGATACAAAAAGTTCTTATCACAGTTTTACTGTGAATCACTTCTGCCCTGCATGAATGCCGATGTCATGTTTCAGTTTTATGAGAAATTCAATGCCTAGTTTTGATCTAATTTATTAACGCATATTCATACTAGCAATCACTAATTTATACCCACAAGGTACTGAATATACCTAATACAAGTAGCCTTCAATTTACAACAGTTCATTTTGTGACCATTCAACATTACAACAGCATTGGAAAAAAGCGATTTATAGCTGTTTTTCACACTTACGATCACTATGGCATCCCCACGACCAGGTAATCAAAATTCAGACGGTTGGCAACTGACTCATATTTATGATGGTTGCAGATGTCCTGAGGTCATGTGATCAACTTTTGCGACCTTCTGGCAAGCAAAGTCAATGGAGAAACAGATTGACTTAACAACTGGGTTACTAACTTCACAATCGCAGTGATTCACTTATCAACTGTGGCAAGAGAGACTGAAAAATGGGGCAAAACTCACTGGACAAATGTCTCACTTAGCAACATAAATTTTGGACTCAATTGTGGTCGTAAGTCAAGGACAACCTGTATGATGCACCCAATACCATGGCTGTATGGCTCGTTTGCACAGGATTCTAAATTAGACATCATCTTTGCAAGCCTCAATGTGTATTTACCATTCTGGCCATATTATTCTTAAACATGAAGTAAACCAGCTGTGACCATCAGCAATTGCTAATAATCAGTGAAACATAACAGTAGCTATTATTATTGTTGTTGTTGTTGTTGTTGTTGTTGTTGTTGTTGTACTAACTATTAACTGTTCTGTGGAGGTCCAATAACATCAATTTTAAATCACCCAAGTCTAAATCAGACATTCATAAAGGAAAAGTCTGAGTTTATACATGTACCTATGTTTCAAAGTACTCTCTAAAATCTCTGTGGTAACTTATTTTAATAATATAATGCCTGATACTGGATGGTACCTCAGTTTATAGGTGCTCATGAAGCAATGTTTATGTATTAAATTTCTATATTGCTTTAATCCTACAGATTCTAATGACTGTTTATAGTTTTTAGTTACAGGTAATATAATAAAGCATTATGCAAAAATACCTAGGACAAAAATAAATAAGTAATTAATGAATTCTGGTGATAGCTCTACTCAAACTAAACTTCAAAGAGCTTCCAAAATAGCCATATTTCTAATTCTAGAAGGATAGCCTGCTACATTGTGACAGCAAAAAATATTTGTAAATTGCTAGCATATTTATTAGGAAACAATGTTCAGGCTGGTGTTTTCATGATTTTTTTTAAACTAAACTTCAGTCAGTCGATATGCATGTTGTGTAATTCAAAAACTCATGTCTCCCTTTTTTGGTTTTTAAACTGCTGGACTTACAAAACTCTAAATTTTAATTAGTTACTTAGTCAGTTTTACATCCTCTGTTTACACCACAATTGCAAGCCTGCATATTTAATTCTCATTCCTGTAATCTTTTCCACAGTATCAACCATGTGAAATAGTTTTAAGAAAATAAAGGTGGAGTTGGCCTCCTGGGCCTAACCAAATCACTTTCATTGCGTAGTTTATTGATTATATTAGTTTATTTATTAACATGCAAGGTTTCTTTGTATTCCATTAGGAATTCTCTTTGGGAATTCTCTCCCACACCATTTCAAAAGCTAAATATTTCCAGTCTGAAATGCTTTTGGATTTTTAGTCTTGGTGTGAAACCTTTAAAATCATCTGCATGCATGCATCAAAAAAGAAAGAAGATGTCTAGTTCCAAAGTGTTTTATTTTAGCTAGTCTAGAATTCTAAAAAATCCATTTAAAAAGAGTTACGGCCTCAAAAAAATCTAATGGAAATACTGGGATGTTTTTCTTGGATAGTGTTGGCCCCAGTATTCCTATATAGAAATTGTTTTGGAGTCCTGAAATGAAAAGTGTTTCTTTTCTCTTAGTATAACCTCTCTCCACCACCACCCCCTCACATACAAAGACACACACACACACACAAAGGCCCAGCATACATAAAAAATAAATCACATGGTTCACTACACTTTCAGTGTCAGCTACTCCTTTTTCCACTTCTGTGACAACATTCACTTGGGAAAATTACCAGGTTGAAGCATCATTTCAATATATAAATGCTAATTTGCTCTTCAATTCTACTTCCTATGTTGCTTTATACAGGAGTAGGCAACTATATTTTGGCTCTGTAATTCTCTAAGATTGCCACTGAAAATGAGGAGAAAACCAAAATTTTTAAAAACCAATATTATTCATTATACCACTTTAATTTTACCCTTCTTTCTGTAGGTCTCGCTATCATTTTAAATAATTATTTATGCATATTTCAAAAATGATTTTTGTTGTCCCCATACATTGCACTGCTAATGGGGATGGGGAGTTCAGGCCATGAAAAGTTGCCTGTCTCTGCTTTACAAATATATCATCATAAGGCAAATGACTCAATCTGTTATTTTTTAAAAACTGAATTAAGGAATGTCTGTATATCTGACAGCTTAACAATATCATAAAAGAAGTTTCAAATAAATGTCCACATTATATTTCAGTCTGAGACAGAAAAAGGTATGTGGGATATTTGAGAAAAACATTTAGCAAAATACAGCTTAAAGGAAATCAGGAAAAGATGACTGATCCAATAATCTAAATTATTACAAATTTCTTTTTCTATATTGAAAATAATTGCAATTATTTTTTCTATATTGTCTTTTATTACCTGTATATACCTGCCAAGCAGCCATATTTTCAAATCACCTGACAACTAATTGAATATTATCTGTACATAAAAATCTTTAACAAATATAAACACCTGAAGTGGTTTTATTACTAAGTTATGGAGTAGCATTGTAATAAAAGATATAGATGTGTTCAGAGGTTTCAGTTAAGATGTGGGAAGGCTGTCCATTTAAATATGTTCTACTTTGTAGTGCTTATTGTTGTTGGAAACAACATTTTTACAGTATTCAATCCCAAACAATAATTTCTTGCATTATTCATCTTGAAAAATACTAACTACATTATAATTCTTCCACACTGTTTGCTGCAAAGCAGAAAGAATAATTTCTATTGGTGGAAGGAAACTCCTAAATAGTCTCATGAGCTACTTTCTTCCATAAGACCCTTGAGACTGATTTCAGACTGAAACCTAGCTCTTTGTTTCATCAGTGATAGGTACAACAATGAAGTTCAACAATTCTGACCCAGAAAATTTAAAATGCTGATCAGGGAGATATCGGCAAATTCCCTATTTTTCCATACTTTGATATCGGAAACTTACAAGTAAGGTCACAATACTTAACCCACTGTTTCCACAAAGACAGAAATTAAAAATTACATTACAATTAAAGTACAAACTTAAAAAAAAATCACTAAAAAAAATGAGGTGCATCTTCAAAATCTCAGGACAGTGTTATGAAGATGGACACCTGTCTTTTAAACATAATATTACATTCTACAGTCATATAATGGGCATACAAGGCTTATTTATTTATTTAATTTATATTGCTGCCTATTCACCCATGGTGACTCGAGGCGGCTTACGCAATGTAAAATCATATTTAAAACAAAAAATAAAAATATGCAAGCATACAGAGAAAATTCAAGCTGTTGTGAATGAATCACAGCTGTGATGCTTTTTAAAATTTGTTAATTACTGTAACAGATTCTTGCCAAATGTAATCAGAGTGCCACAACCCTGGAGCTCTCTACTACAAGTGGAGAGGGCATAGCAATGGGCAGAACAACTTAAACAAGCTTTCACAAAAGGAAAGAAATAATGACATACTGCTTATACATTATAACTCACACCAGTGAAAGTGACTTGTGATGTTTTACAATACAGCACAGTTACATCACATATCATGAAAGATATAAACAGCTGATAATTTTGCTTATACCTACTGACAAATACAGACAAAAAGAATGCACAAATAGATAATTTATCCCCATGATTATTCACTATTGTCAATATTGAATCCAAAAAAGAGATCTCATTCACACCAGCTGCACTGGGGTTTGTTCTTCAAAGGACAGAGATTCAAAATAGAATTTTAAAACATAGCCCAAATTATGCAAATATAGATACAGTATATTATCCAGCTTACTTCTAAAAAGTAAACAATGTACAAAATCCCTATTGGATGGGGATTCTTTACATGTCTTTTCTGTCACAAGAGAATTAACATTTTTCATCATCATTGAGATAATGCAGGAACACTAGGTGAGACCCAGTACTGTCTTAGAAACTCCAAAAACCCAGAATGGCTGGATTCCCACAACAAACTTGAGTTCCTGGAATTTTATCAGCACTGTGAAAGAAACCTGAAACAGTAGGTTTCCCAGCACTATCAGGAGGAAGTGACAATCACCACAAACAGGAGCTGAGCAGTTTTTATATTTCTGAAAAAAAATAATGAAATCAAACATAGAACTTCAGCTGTATATGATACAAGTACAAATAGACTGCTTGTTCAAAGCTTCAAGAATGCTTTACAGGCAATGTCCAGAGATTCAGTTTCATATTGAATAATAAAAAAAAAAATCTTCAACAGAAAAAAAACAAGTCCAGTTGCTTCCTGAAAAAGCACCTTTGGGACAACCATGACCTGGATGTCTGAGAATCTCTACAGACTATTGAATCAAGTTTGCAAATTTCTGCTTATATAACACAAGGTTGTATATGCAACAAGAAATCAAACAACAGTGATATAGTTCTTATATTGTATCTCACATTCAAAGTTGGACTTTCTCAACCCTAACCTGAGAACAGTTCAGAGCACTGAGTTGAAAATGGCAGGAAGTTCTCTGAGGGTGAAGCACAATGTATTGACTGGCTGAAGAGGTAAGAAATCTGGAAAAAAGTACATGTGTGTGACATGGTTGGAAACTCAACTTGACCCAATAGTTCAGGGCTGTCAAACTCCTGGCCTATGGTCCGGATGCGTCACGTGCTGGCCACGCCCATGCCCGGTTTAGCGAAGGGGGAAAAAGTTCCGATACATCACATGACGCCGCTGTGACATGAGTTTGACACCCCTGCAATAGATAAACCAATGGTAGTTACTCCATAGTCATTAGGGCTATTGGGCATCCAGGGGTTTCTGATTGTGATAGACCTGATCTCATTTGCATGCAGAAGCTACCACAGTGTAATTATAACAGGTTTCTTGGTCAGAAGAAATATGGTGTATTGGGTTACTACTGTTTTTGTTTATGTTTGTGATTAGTGCTATTGCTTGGTTATATGTATCAAAGTAGTCAAAGGTAATTCTTGCAGACTCATAGTAATTCTGTAAATTTCAGGAAGGAAAACAGCATGAAAGCTGTCCTTCACTCAAGTGTCTTTTGTCTCCTTAAGAGAGACAGAGAGGATGATTTAATATGCAGTTCAATTCATCACAGAGTGAAGGACACTGAATAAGGCAAATTCTATATGATTGTGAAGAAAAATTAGCATTACAACAATAAAACCATACTAAGAGGATGAGAACCTCTTTGCTGGATATGTTTATGTAGAAGATGGACAGTAGGGTGTGCTAAATATTTGAAAGATGTGCTTTGCAAAGCTTGTTAACTCTTACAAAGCATTTCTCCTTGAAAACACTGAAGAAACCAGTTCCTTTGGAAGGCCTGTATGGCTGCTTCAAAAAAGTTATTTCCAACTGTACACACACTTAGAAACATTGCTGGTAGGGCCAGCAGCAAAGTGGGGTACAGTAGCTGTGTACATGCTCATGTATTCACAGGTTGTGGCTGCTTCAATACTTAAAAGAGAAGTGCTTTCCATTTTTGTGGAAAACTTCTTTGGAATGATCTCTGTCAATCATGTTCAACTTTTCAGCGTAAGAGTTATCATTTGGTAAGTTGGGAAATAAATAATAACTCATTTTTACTATGATTCAATTCTGCACATATTTCTTATTCCTTAGTCTTGTTCCTGGGTAAGATGGTTACATATTCAGTTTTAGCTAATTAAAATATCTTATTCACACCTCTTAGCTAACTAACGCAATCCATCAATAACAAAGGAAAAAGTGGTAAGGTAGACTCAAAAAGCAATAGAAAGAAGAAATTTGGATGCTCTTAAAGGCTAGCAAGGAATAAAATTTCTTGGTAAATCGTTGCCCCAAAATAGTAAGTGGGTAATTTAGTATATTGAAATGAAAGGCCAGACCAAGCATTAAATGCCCCAGCTGAAAAGATGCCTCTTTTAAAACTATTTTGGAAGGTAAAGGTATGGTAAACTAGATCTCTAAAGAAGTTAATGGTTGAATGCATTCCTATCTTACCACACAAACATTCAGGTCTCTGTAGCACAGGGGTCCCCAAATTTGGCAACTTTATGACTTGTGGAGACATCTGTTGTAGCACAAACCATTTAGAGCTTTAATAGCAGTCTTTTAAATTGAGTTCAAATAGAAAGTAGCAGAAAACTTAGTACTTTCACAATTGCCAGGTTGTGCTGTCTATAACCAATATTCAGACAAGCTGTTGTGTGTCTGTTTAGTTTGGAATATTAATATAAACAGACTAGGCCAGGAGCAACAAGGCTCTTGTACCTCATGATATTCTAGCAAAATGAGGGAGAGTTCAACAGCCTGGTTATTTCATATACAACCCTGCTTGCAGACATATTCTCATTTATATGTAAATGTTATATGCAGATGCAGTTGTATACACAAAACCCAGTTCTTTCCTCAATATCCATTTGTCTTTTTTAGAGTCTGTTTTAGAAGCTTACATTAATGGCTTCAGCTTTCTTCAGAGACCCAGAGTTTGGTTGCTCTCTCTCATAGGATGATCTGTTGAAGAAGACCCATCTGGGCCCACAGGTCATTCATTTATCTTGCTATCTTAATATTTTTCTTTGCCATAAGTAGAAAATGCATAAAATGGATTCTACATTGACACCACCTTTAAAACGAAAGCTACTGAAATCAGTCATCTTAGCAATAGCAACATAGTGGAGGATATTTTTATTCCTCCATTTCACATAAAAAGCAGGAAATCCTCCAACCTTTTTCAAATGGTTAAATGGTCAACATGAACATATTTTCTTGTAAAACTCTGCAATGTTATATTACAAATATATCTGCTGATATACAGTGTCCTTTTAAAAAATTATGTATAATTTTGTAATATAATTCCTTTGTAAAATTAAACCAAATCCCAAATGGTTCGAGTAATCATCAGTGGATATTGGAAAATAGTTGTTAGAAAATATATTTTAACACAGAAAATCTAAAAAGACAAGCTTCCATGTTGCATTTCAGAAACATCCACTGGTTTACTATGGAAGTATTTTCTGTAAACATTCCAAATGTATTAACAGACAAAGGTAGTACAATACATGAATACTAAATCTGATCAGGTTTTATCATTCTTCAAATATTTAAGCAGAGCTCCTAAAACTATGCCTTGGGAAAGAATCCTGAGCTGCATCTCACTGCAAGCTGCCAGCTGAAGAGAAAAAAAATTATAACATTTAAAAGCCTGGTTAAAGATTAACACAAACTGATATAAGGAGATTTCTAGGAAAGAATCAGGATGGCTGCAGCTGTATCTCTGCTACCTGCTGAGGGTTGCTAGGCAACTGAAGCCTACCAATGCCCCAAGGGCCCTTTATTTTACAATGAGGATATTTCAATGTGTTTTTCCTTAAGGATTTCACTCAGCCTATTGAGGTGCAAATATGTTTGTCTGTCTACACACCTCAAAAACATATATCCTTTTAAAATCAAGTAAAATGGTATCAGCTAGGAATTTGTAATATCAATCATTTGTGTGTGGGTAGAAGAGGGGGGATTTCTTGTGGAATTGACCCACCGGGGAAAAAATATATACTTTTAAACTGTGACATTTTGTCTCCATGGTAAGAATTATTTGCTATGTGTTTTAAGGAGAACCTTAGTTCATGTCAGATATGAACCTCCAGAAAATCATTAGTTTAAACTGCCTGCTACGTGTTCAAAAATTTAAGTCAATTTAAAACTGATCTGAATTGCAAATGTGATGGCAATAAGCCATTCGGGAAGCCATATATTCTCATTCTCTCTCTCCCTCTCTCTCTCTCTCTCTCTCCCTCCCTCCCTCCTCCCCCTCCTCCTCCTCCTCCTCNTATTCTCATTCTCTCTCTCCCTCTCTGTCTCTCTCTCTCTCCCTCCCTCCCTCCTCCCCCTCCTCCTCCTCCTCCTCCTTCTTCTTCTTCTTTTTCTTCTTCGGGCCTCTTGTGCACTGAAATATGAAAATGCCACTTCGACTGTGCACATTGTCAACAAAATGGAAATGAAATGGAAAGAAGGAGGGTTAGCAGTGAATAAACTGATCTGTTTAACTCGCAAATGCCACAAGAATCAGAAGCAGTACGCACACACACACACACACCAGATTTTTGTAATAAAATTCATCTGTTTATGGAGTCTGGTTGTAATTACATTCTTTTTCATTTTGAGTGAAGGAAGGGATAAACTGAAGTATTTGCACTTTGGAGAGTTCCATATTTGAAAACCCATTTTATTTTCTTAGTTGAATTACTGAAAAAAGAAGAGGGAAAATCAGTTTTCAATACCATTATTGAAACAAATCCACTATTGCTTGGTAAGACGTGATAGTTGCAAAATACCATTTCTCTTGAAATTTCTCTATAAAGCCCCTGTCACACAGCACCAACGGAGGCAAAGAGGATGTAAAACGGAGAGAAACACTTGCCATCCGTTGGTTAATGCGATGCTTCCGTTTCCGTTATCATCCTCTCTATCCGTCCAGCATCCGTCTATTGACATTTCACTGCTCAAAATGTTTTGAGCTGCACAAAACTTTTTGAGTGGAAAATGATCCAACGCGTCTGTTCTGCATCCGCTACGCCATACGGGGAACAATCCGTTCTACATTCGTCATCATCCGTTACTGCATCCGCTTATATCGCTAGGCCATCCGCTGCGCATCCGTGGCAACTCAAATCTCTCCAGCGGAAAATGGACACAGGAGGAAGTGAAACGGATTGCGGAACGGACACGCAGCATGAGTTAGCATGGACGGAGAAAGGATGAAAGCGGCATGCAGCACGCATACAAAGCATTAAAAACAGAAAAACGTTCAGCCAGAGGGGACGTATCTCAGTATTTAGGATGTCTGCAGGATGCCGTAAGGATTGCAAAAGGACACCGAGCGGAAAACTATATTTCCTTTAAAAAGGCGGGAGGAACTCACCTGGATCTTCACTTTAAAAAGTCCAAGCAGCCCTGCTGTGCAGACCTCTCAGCCTTCATCTGGCTCTTGCTCTTTCCCATCAGCCAGTCATCTCCACAATGGATTCATCTACACTCCTTTGGTAGCACCATCGTCTACAACAATGCAAGCCATCTACAGGCTCTTTCAACCTGTCTATGTGGAAGAAAAGGAGGCGGCCAGAAGTGTCTGGATCCAAGATGGATCGCCAGAAGAAGCAGAGTATGACTGTATAACAAGTTCTGATGGTGGAGCTGAGAGGAACGAAGACCTCGTGCATTCCAGACTTCATGAGCGATTGCCGCCAAGCCATGCTGACGAAGTTGTGGAGCGTCTTGAGAACGCCAGTTTGACCAGGCAAACACAACTTCCATCCCAGGCCTGAACCCTGGAATAGCAAGGTGGCATGCACTCTGTGCCACCTGGCCTCTGGAACCACATACAGAAACTGCAGGTATCACTGGAAAACGTGCCAACACACTACACATCAGCAAATCCCCGCCTGGTCCAGAGCAAGTGGTGCAGGCATCATGCCAAAGTTACCGCATACGCAATACTTAGGAGGAGTCTTCCTCCTGATGGCCTTACGGCCCAGTCCACTGAAGAAGGCTGGAAGAAAGTTGCAGAGCAGTGTATCAGACAGTGGAACTCCTCCCCTACCACACCGTTGGAAGCATATACTAATGGCAAGCACGGGCCGCCTGCAAAGCATCCAGCCAACGTCAGGGTCCACTTATTTCAACTACAGGGCTTCTCAGCATTCATCCTCTTCGCCAACATGGTCAGGGCTGACTACAAGTTCTGTCATGTAATCGATCTTCAACGCAACGAGCTCATCTTCAGTATGCCCAGTATAACAACGCCAGTCACCTCAATGGAGGGGTGGAACGCAACCTTATCATGGGGCCGCTTCTCCCATGATTCCAGGCCCCTTGCCCAAGACACACAAGATGGTGTTCCTACTTACTCGGGAAAGGTCCCTCGACACATGGAGCCTATCAGACTCCACGTGGAGATTCTTCCTCGCTTCGGAGCGCACTATCGCATGACACCTACCTCTACTCACGAACCCTCCTTTCCAGATCTCTCCGCTAAACCACCCTTCTGAGTGTGGTGCTTCCACTACAGGCTGCTCTGCCAGGAGGGAAACGCCTTTGGCCATCCTGGCCGACAGGATATCACCGGTATTCTCCAACCCACCGCAGGGCTTAGCATCGCCCCACAGGACCGTTCCGCTAGGTAACATCCGCTGCAAGCCGATTGCACCTGAGTCAGTCCCAGAACGGCTGTCGGGCTGCCGGACATGCGCCGTGCTGTAGGTAGAACCTAGCGGTCGTGGCCCTTTCACAACAAATGGGACATGGAGGCCCCATGGAATGGAGGCAAGGCGGCAAGAACACCTGATTAGACACTAAAGGCATTGTGGAGCAACGGCCCCAACAGAGCTCTCACGTGAAAAAAGGAAGAGCAGCGGCAACCCTCCTTGAAACACTGCGCCCAGGCTGGTGCAACTCCCCAGGCTGGAAGCAGTGGATAGTGGTCAATAGAGTGTGGTGGATATGCTAATAGTGGTAATGCTAATGGATGCTGCCTTCCTTAGCCTTCTCATCACATGAATGAGATTGAGGGCCATGTATGTTGAGTGGCCTCTTACCACATGGGAAGCAGGGCATTTAAATAAATGAGTCCTCCTTGGCCTCGTTCTATGTTGATCGAACATTCGTTGTGGCGAATGAATTATAACTCTTCTACTTGCTAAGTAACGTAACAGGGTCCATAGGTGCTTTGAGCACCTGGCGGAGTGGTGCTACCATTACAGTTTCCACTTGTTGCACTATACCTTCCCCAATTATCCCAGCACTAAGGCTATTACCATACGGTATCTGTCCCATACCACAGCTTTACCCATCCCAAAGGTATCCTGCCCATCCCGCACTGCTATCCTTACCCATCCTCCCAAGCATGCAAGCTAAATCCATTTCTAAAAGTTCTCCACCAGGACTTTATTAATAAAATAAATGAAGCAAGGTGCTGAAGCAAAGGTAATCTTTAGTTAAATAACAAGCTGCTAAAAGCAAAAAACCAAGTGTCCCAACAAAAGATAAAGTCAACAGGTAGCCACCCAGTCTCTAGGCACTCTTCTCAGTCACTCTTGAGTGTGCCCATTAGTTCTCAGGGATGAAGGCGTCCAGTTGCTGTTGGAGGTTGGCTTGCTGCTGGAGTGCTGCGTCTGAGTGCCATTGGGTGCCTGCCCCGAGAGAGACGACAGGGGGATGTGTGTGGAGGAAGCTCTCACGAGATGCTCGGTCTGGTCAAGGGGGTGGGGGGGGCGGCTCGCTTGACTCTCGTTAAATGGCCGAGCCCCTTCCCCAGGACAATGGGGTATTGTTCAGCCCCGAATACCGATTGGACAGATGTTCTGAGCCGGCTTGGCTGTCGGGGTGGAGAAGCAAGCAGTGTGTAGTGGGCTGTCTGGTCTGCAGCTGAGCGAGGTTGAGGCGTGGGTGGCATCTCTGGCTTCGGTGGCATCGTGGGATGGGCATGGTTGTGATCTCCGGTGCATCTGTTGAGCATTGAGTGGCATCGGTGGCAATCAGTAGCATCGTGGCACCAGTGTATACGATGTAACTGTGCCTGGACTGGGAAGGGCTTGCCTGTGCTGCCTCGGAGCTCCTGCGTACATAGGCCTTGGGTAGGTGAGGGCCTGTGGAAAGCCTTGGAAGGGCCAGTGAATCACCTGGAGTGGAGCAGCAGACCTGGACTGGCGTTGGGAGCAGGTTCCAGCTGGGCTAGAGGTTGTGAAAAGACCGGTGATCCTGTTCCTTATCACCTGTACTGTGATTCAGACATGTCCCATGAAGGTCTGGTTGACGTAGGTGAGGAGGGCTTGCGGTTTGGAAGATGGGATGTGTGTGATGTACCAGCTTGAGAGAGGAGAATCTACGCTTGCTCTTGATGTGTCTGATCTCCAGCAGGACAGTGTGGCTCTGCCCTCGGTCTCTGCCCTCTCTGCCGTGCTTTTGTTGGAGGAGGAGGCTGGGGGGTGGTTTGGGTGGTCCTCTGGTGGAAAGTGCCCTCTCCTCACTGCTCCCACTCGCTCAGAGGGGTCCTCACGACGCTCTCCACATGGTGAATGCAGCTGTCGGCGGGGGTCTCCATCATGGCATGCTCCACAGACACCTGCCTGGACACAGGAGCTGACTCTTTTGGTCAGAGAGGACTGGCTCTTCTGCGGGCTGCCTGAGAGAGGAGGGTTTCAGAGGGCCTGCTCCTCAGTGGCGGATCTCACCCTACAAGAAGCTGCACTTGGCCAATCACGTAGGTCTCTCGGTCCGTCAGCTTGACCGTTGGCTGGCCAGATTATCTTGAGGTGCAAACTTCCCGTACCAAGAGTGCTGCATGTGCATCCACCTCCAGCGAGGAGCACCTCCTAAAAGTGTAGCCCAGCCTCTGCCTTCTACTCTCCAAGCAGCCTGCTTCCTTATTTGGTCGTCCGAGAGAGCCTGTGTCCCTTCCCCAAAGACTACCCTTTCTCCCTCAGCCATCTCCAGCACCTCATCCTCATGTTCTTCTTCGATGGAGTATTGGCCTCCTCTCCATTCTCGTTCAACATGTATGCCCTTCCTCCCTCTGGCAAGGGACATCTGGGTGCCCCTATCAGAGGGGCTTCAAGTTGTAGGGCTGCTCCACCACACCACCACCACCGAGCAGCAGCAACAACAGTAGCAGCAAAGCAGGACCAGCAGCACCAGAAGCACCAGCAGGACCAGGATCAGCAGCAGCAGCGTAAGCACACAGCACCGCAAACCAGCAGAACCAGGAGCACCAGCAGGAACAGGAGCACCAGCAGGACCAGGAGCACCAGGAGAACCAGGACAGCACCAGCAGGAGTAAGCACCAGCAGAAGCACCAGCACCAGGAGCAGCGCCACAGAGTAAGCACCAGAAGCAACCAGCACCAGGAGCAGCCCAGCAGAGTAAGCACAGCAGAAGCACCAAGCACCAGGACAGCACACAGCAGAGTAAGCCCAGCAGAAGCCCCAGCACCAGGAGCATTGCCAGCAGAGTAAGCACCAGCAGAAGCACCCAGACAGCCAAGGAGCCGCACCAGCAGAGTAAGCCCCCAGCAATCACACACTAGGAGGCAGCGCCAGCAAGAAGCTCCAGCACCAGAAGAGTCAGCCCAAGCAGCAGAAAGCCCCAGCAGAAGCAGAGGTCAGGGCCAGGGTGGTGGGCATGTTGGCCTGTCCTTCTTGCCAGGGGCTGGCAGCAGATGGCAGAGGCTTTCTCTTCTTCCCCATGGTTGTTGGCTGGAAATGCGTTCTGGCAGCAGATCTTTCCTCTGAATGGTGACCTGCTTGCGAGCTGCATCCCTTATATCCGCGGGGCTGATGCAAGCATCCTCCCCGCATGCGCAGTGAACCGCTTTGCATCCGCTTAGGCATCCGCTCTGCATCCGCTTCATCTGCTCTGCATCAGTTCCTTCCGTTGTGCATCCGCTTTGGCTGTGCTCCCCCCGAAGGCCCGCGGATGTGCCATCCGCTTCCATCCGCTAGGCTTCTTGTGGAGCATCCACTTTCCATCCTCGCTACGTCCTCTCCCCGTCCGTTCCTTTCCGTTGTTGTCCGCTCTGCTTATGCCAATTTGGGGCACTTTTGAGAGCGGATAACAATGGATGGATCATTTTCTCATCCGCTGTGTCCTTTTTACATACGTTTTGCATCCGTCGGCCTATGTGACAGGCCCTTAAGAAACACTCCTGGTGTTGATATGTTTCATTTAATTGACAAAGCTTTCTTCATTCAGAAAAGGCAACTGCACTGGATTGCACCTCAGATTTGGGGCAATTCTTTCTTTTTATGTTAAGTGGAAAGAGGAAAGCAGCAGCCTAATTCAGTGTAGAAGCAACAACATGTGAAAATATAGTTAGTTTCCCAGCCATGATAAAATTCTTCCAATTATACGTACATTTCATGTCTAGGAAGAGAATGAGACAATGTGCCCTGGACCCTACGCATTATCTTGCTTTCTCTGCCAGCCCTCTCCATAGTGAGTCCAACAGATCAAATGTCCTCTATGAAGGGTTTCCTATCAAGTCCACATTCATAAGCTTGACGATTATAAATTCAGTCTTCACAGTGTTAACTCAGTAGGTGAATACAGGAACTGGGTCAAATATCCCTTTTTCTGTGTGTGACTGCTAAAAAAGAAGTTGACTGCATTTTATAGAACTATATTTTCAGAATAGTTATTCTTTCCGAATACATATGTATTAGGGGGATCAGAGTTTAAGGAATTTCAGAAATAATTCATTCACTGCAGATTACGACCTGAATCTCAATCTGACACCCACAGTTATCTGCCCTATCATCTTTATCTACACCAGGGGCATCAAACTTGCATTATCAAGTCATCGTCACATGATGTATCATGACTTTTTCCCCCTACGCCAAACCAGGTGTAGGCATGGTCCGCAGGCTATGAGTATTGTGGCCCGCCAATGGCCAGCAGAGCTAGCAGCAGATTTGAACAGTGAGGTAGTTGGGGAGGAACATGGGCCAGTCTTAGAAACGGGAAGGCTCTGATGAACGCTCTGTGTTGGACGTGGAGATGGGGCCAGGGCTGTCCAACAGTTATCAGCTGCCTTCAGAATTGGAGATCAGTGGGGCAGAAGAACAGCTGGAGCCTGTTTCCGATGTGCACATGCACAGAGCTGCCAGGAGAACAGTTGAGGAACAAGGGTCGGCTCAGGAGTAAAGGCACAGGTGGATGGTGAATGGCCTCTCCCATAGGAAATAAAGAGGAGTGAAAGAGGAGTTGTGTTTGCAGGATACAATTAGTTCATTTAATTAGTGTGAAGATTTGTTTGTGACTCTCAGAGACTCCTTGCCAAGTATTTTCTTGTACAGCATTGTGTTTGGAAGCTATTGGCCTGGTAAGTCTCCAAGCCTGATAAGGTCTGTGGTTGTAATTCACCCTTGAAAGACTGTTTGCCAGGACTTTGTTGGATGTCAATGATAGGAATTCACATTAGCCTTATAAAAAGGGGCTTTATTGGGACAAAGAGTCTGTTTCATGATTTTGTGAAGCCTATGTCACAACAGTGAATTTGACAGCCCTGATCAGCACCGTTCCTATTTATGTATTTATTGTTCTCCATATTGTAGAGAATTGTAACATGCACATTGAAAAAGAAAAATAATAGCAGTCATGGAATCCATTCTGCACTAGCCTCTTGGCTAAAAAAAGAACCAAGAAAATGTTATTGAAATCTGTATTTATAAACCCTGATATTCAAAATGCGATTGTGACTTTGGAAGTATCCTGCCCAGGCAAAAGAAAGTGGAGGACACACAGTATGTGCATAGGAGTGCACACAAAAAAACACAGAAAATAATAAGACCTACAGACCCACTCTATTTCTCATTCAAAATACTTGTGAATGGTTATAAGTTAATGAGTTACGTCAGTTAACTAGTGAAGTTCAAATGGCCATACAGATTATACCAAACTTATTCCCCATACTATAGAGTTAATGCTTATCACTTTCAACTGAAAAGTACAACTTGATATTAGGAGGAAAGATCTGACATCTAGTACAGAACTAAATGACTCCTTAAATCCAACTTTGCTTGTTAATTATGCTTTTCTTCTTCTTGATGTCTGCTGCTTTGTTCAGATTAGAAAAAAGATAGATAAAATGTAAACTAAATTGTATGACAGATTATATTTCTCTATATTTTAGAATGAGCCAACTTTTCTAATCTTGAGGGGGGGAACCCACAATTCTCAGGTGTACTTTTCTTTCCTCATTGTTAGTGCCTCTCATGTAGATTTCCCAAATCACTACAAATAGAAGCAGATGTGCCTGTTGGGATATGATCACATGCAAAGGAGGTCAGCGTTCTTAAAATTTTAATGAGTGCAAAACAAGGAATTTGCAGCATTGTAAGTGATTACAAAAAATTAATTTATACTTAGCTGAAATTATTTTTATATAAAACTTTAAAATTATGAAATGTGCTTTTGTATGTAATATTTCCTTCTAGATGCATAATCTAGAGCAGGGGTGTCAAACTCAAGGCCGGGGGGCCAGATCTGGCCTGCGGGGTGATTAGATCTGGCCCGAGGGCCACCCTGGAAACAGCGAAAGACTGGCCTGCGATGCCTCTGCCAGCAAAAACAGAACTCAGGTGGGCTGCACACAGCCCTCTTGAGCTCTGTTTTCATTGACAGAAGGTTACTTACAGGAGGCCGCTGCAGCCGAAAACAGAGCTCAGGAGCCTGTTTTCTCTGGCAGAGGGCTTGGGCCACCGCAGGCACCCCTGACACGAATGATGTCAAGTTGACCATACCTACTCTGGGCACACCCACTCTGGCCCTCCGAGGTAAAATACAATGTGGCTTTCAATGAAATCAAGTTTGACACCCCTGATCTAGAGCAAGGGATGTGGCATCATGGCGGCATCATGTGATGTATCAAGACTTTTTTCCCCTTTGCTAAACCAGGCACAGGCGTGGCCAACGTCTAACACATCCAGCCCGCAGGCTGCGAATTTGACAGTCATGACCTAGAGGATATCAGTAAAAATTAAAAATAAGGTGAATGCATTTCAGAAAACAAAATATAATTAGATTTATCATTAAAATTTGTCTAAGTAATCAATTCTATTTATTGGCCACAATTGTACTATAGTAATGCATTATGCCACAATTCTTTTGCTACCAAATATTCATGATCATTAAATTGTCCAGATATCTGATGTTAGATTATCATATAACAAGTATGTTTCACTCTTTTTTATTCATACAGCATCTTTTATTATTACAATTATATTTCATCAATGACACACTCAATTTAAGTTCATGATTTACCCCTTAATCAAATTTCTGTTAAAATTAGTTTAACACAACAATCTGTTCTAACTCTAATCTTTCCTTAAGGGGTAAATAACACCATAAGATTAGCTCAAATGACAATTTGCTTTCTATCTGCAATGTTCCTGTATTAGAAAAACACAACAAAAACTATCCAGCCTAGAGTTTAAAAACAAGGCTGAAAGATCAAACAGTTAATTAGCTGACTTGATTATGTAAATCTCTTTTTAGCTGTATAACTTTTTTTCAACAGAGGCAAGTGCTGACAGAAATTTCAGATAAATTTTAAATTTTCACAAATCTTGTCAACTGTATAATTGCCCTTTGGGGAAACTAGTTGGGCTTTAAGTAATAAATATAAATTTACCTGTTATAAAAAAGCAGACATTGTATTTTTGAAAGGGGTAATGTAAATAATAGTGTGTGCGACCTTTGTCAAAAAATGATTTCATTTAGCATAACAAGTAATTAAGAAAGGAGATACCGACTATAAAATGCAATTATTTGAAAAAAAATCTAGAAGAATGTCAGACTTACATACTACCTTCTCTCCTGTTCTTTCTTACCTGCCATAATTCAGTCAGCATCAAACTATAAGCTGGCCTAAATGTTTTAACAACCCAATTATAGCTTGCCTCCAAGCCAACATTACAAAAACAGTTTGACTCTGTATTGCTGTAAGCATAAACTAATGTGAGTGAGGAAATGTCTTGCTACTAAACTAGAAACAGAAGTTCTTGACTTCATTAGGCTATTTAAGAATGTTGTCATTGTAAAGGCCAAATCCTATTGATGTGCAACTGCCACCAGAAAACATTTAGACCAGGCAGAACTCCATCCATTTAGCAAAGCATTTTAAAATGTTTGTGGGGATGTTGCTTTGCCCCTTATATTATAGTATTGCAGCTAGAAATCGGGATGCCAACATGTTAAAAGGCAAAGCACAGCACTGCAAGCAACAAATGATAAATACATGATTAGCATGCTAAATATTGAATAGTATGCTTCATTATTTGGAATAAAATATGGGTGAAAGTCCCTATAATTTTGCATTATAGAAGTTTCAAACCAAGTATGTATATAAGAAGAATACCAGATCGAAAATGCTGGTCTCAAGGTTTTGTCACAGACTCATTCCACTAGTCACTAGTACTTATGAAATGTATATATACTGAAGTACAGGGAAAGAAAATAATGTCAGAACTTTTCAGTAACAAGCAAAGAGAAATTTCACAGCTATGTCTTACTTATTTGAGATAGGTTTTTTTTACCCTTCAAATCCAAGGCACCAGTGAAACACCAACTAAAGTAGTACACATAACATCAAACTCTCAATATATTTTGCTATTTACATACTGTTAGCATCACTTTATCAAAAGGCATGTTTGTTATTACAGGGCATCTTTTAGATTACAATGAACTAATCCATTCAGTAATCAGAAATTAGATTCTGGTCTCTTAAAGTACATTTTAGTATACCGTGCTTTTGAAACAGGGGGAGTCTTACTTCTCCAACTTGCTTTTCAGGAAAATGTGCCAATTCAGCTTGTCAGCATTTCACAATGCAATCATTGGGAACTATTTTTCTGCTGCAGCAAAAATAAGCAACTCTGACAGACTGGGGCTTGACAAAAGTGAAGAAAACACACATATAACAGATAATCAGAGTTGGAAGGGACCTTATAGGTCATCTAGTCCAACCCCCCCCCTCCCCAAGTGAGAGACCCTACATCATTTCTGACAAATGGCAGTCCAATCACTTCTTGAAAGTCTCAAATGATGGCACTCCCACAACTTCCGAGGGCAACTTTTGTTCCATTGGTTGATTGCTCTCACTAGAGTTTCTCCTTATTTCCAGGTTAAATCTCTCCTTGTTCAGTTTCCATCCATTATTCCTTGTCTGGCCTACAGGCACTTNTTTAGAAAATAGCTTGACCCCTTCCTCTCTGTGGCAGCCCCTGAAATATTGGAAGACGACTATCATGTCTCCCCTGGTCCTTCTCTTCACTAGACTAGCCAAGCCCAGTTCCTGGAACCGTTCTCCATGTTTTACACAATTCAAGTAGTAAACTGTTAATTTAAAATATTCAAATTCTGTAACATATAAACTGTATTTTCAAATATACAGAGGAAATGTCACCTGAAATTATCATTTTTAAAAAATGATAAAAAGCATTATTAAGGGTCATTTACCTGAAGTTAAAAGAAACCTCTATATCAGAAGCCACACATTACTTAGAACTTATTTATTTCTATTTATTTGTTAAATTTATTGGCTACCCATTTTACCCCAAGGTAACTCTGGGTGGAGTTCAAGCAGCCCATTAAGTTTTACTTGCTTTTCTCCTACAAGAAGGAAAAAAAACCTGAGCATTTCCCAATTATTAAAAATGCTACAATGACATGAATAGTTATACAAAGGCAAAAACAAAAACGTCACGGCACACAGTCTAGAAAAGTCAAAATGCCAGAGGAGGAAGGTAAAACATCCAGGGCACATTTTTTCTGACCAAAATCTGAATCACTAATCTTGACAAAACACATAGTAAAAAAAATGTGTTATTTTTCCCATGATTTTCTTTCTGAATTCTGATAGAACTCTCAGAACTTTCCAACGTAGTTAGGGTAAAATTATATTTTGTGCCTATGGATTCACTCTGTTTTTCTTTAAGAGATGTAAGAGAAAAAGTCACCATTTAGTTAAGCAACATGATTTCATCTTTCAACACTAGTAGACTTTTCCCACTCAGCCTATATAAATGCATGTTTACTGTTGTGAAATAAGCAACATTAAGAGCAAAAAAGCAGCTTCCTTTTACAGGAAATCCCTCTCTACACAACACTAATAGCAGCTGCTTTGGGATTTATGCAGATCCTGTTGAGAGAGCTCACCTCTAACTTCCCCTTGTCTGGATGGCTATACTTTCTCTTTCTGTAATTAGCTGATAGATCCCTTTTGTCTTAGTTTGTTCAAAACCACATTGTCAAACTATTACAGTGTGCAGCTCGTATATTTTTCCAGCCCCATCAGGAGGCAAAAAAATAAAAGCCAGATAAGGATATATATATATATATATATATATATAATATAAATATATATATATATATTATATATATATATATATTATTATGTAAGTACCCGCGAGAGCTTAAAAAAACATATATATATATATATATATGGGTCTGGTATGAGGAGAGAAGACTGCATGCATATGGGAAGCATACATATGTATTTGAAGCACACAGATAATTTCATGCATGTGAAGCATTGTATATGTTCTTCCCATATGAAAGGGAAGAGAACACATCTGTTCTCTAAGTTTTTAAATAGCACCTTGGTCAATATTTAAGCTCATATGAACCATGGAGATCAGAAACTGAAAAAGCTAAGAAGACAGAACATTTATCCCCTTTGCATTTTAAATATATCAAGAGAAGGTTCATTTGCCATGCACGTAACAATCCATGGGCTGCAAGTGACGAAATGAGTATCATGATATAAACTAAGTTCATTGTGTTTATGTACTGTATGTGATGTCATTACATAACATAATGGGATGCCTAAGAGACTTTGGGAATATGGAGGAAGTAGCAAGGTAGTTATGGGCTGAAGAGCCATTACAGAAGAGAGCCCTGAATCCAGGAAATGGGCTGTGTGTGAAAAAGAGACTCAGAGTAATTCCACATCAGTTAGACCAACTATAAATTGTGTAGAAAAATTATTTCACTAGGTTTTCACAACTTTCTTTCTACCAATAAAAATTTCTTTCAGAAATTCAGGAGATTCTTAGTTCTTCTGCTTGCCAGTCATGCAGAGCTTGACACACAAGGACAAAAGAGTGGAGTTGGCATCATGATGTTACATCATTTTGGAACCATCATTGTTAGACACAGATAATGTGCAGCCTCATTAATATTAATTGAACTGTACAATCAAGCTATGAATTGGGATGCAATTAAAAATAAAAGCACAATTATTTTTGCAGAGTTTCATTGTTTGTTTGTTTTAAAAAGAACAGATATATGGTATTTGTGGTTTTAGCCTCATTTATCCTTTGGCAATCATATTTGCTTTCTCATACTAGGTCTAGACATCACTGTCTGCACATGCCTCTGTGTGTGTGTGTGTGTGTGTGACTCAAAATATAAAACACATTGCACAGGAACATAGATATCAAATCTATCTATCTCTGTTGGAGCTGAAATGACAAAGGCATTTTATCACCAGCTCCAAGAAAATATATAAACATTGCAAACAAAGTAATATATCCTCCTTAATGTTATATACAATGGCCTTCACACACTAGAAGATAATAATGTATAAATAAAGATTTTTGGATTGTTAAAGGCTAAGTATTAAGCTTAGCCACAGAAGGTATGGCTGCAATGGCAACTTCACTATGAGTTTAGAAGCAGCAAGAGGTGCAGGATTTGACAAATAAGTGTGTCAGATGTAACTGTGCAGGTATTTGTCTTGAGTAAGACAGCTGACCCTGGCCAATTAATGTGCTGTGTGAACACATACATTTGCTCCAGAGGAATCCATCACTCATGCCTAATCCTTTTTTTAAATTTCTAGCATAATATGTTGTGCTTCTATGTCTGTGTATGTGAGCTACGTACAGTGGTTGATGAGTAAAAAAAAATAGAATCCGCATATTTGCTATGATAAAATGTTTCTTTATTTCAACTAAATTTCAGCTAAACATTAGCTATAATTCATTAAGAAATTATTTTTCTTAAATAATAAAGTCTAGAAGTAGCTGGGCAACTATAGATGGTGTAAAATATTCATCTGGTCAAATTTTGCTTAGGATTGAAAAAATTAGTGGAATTTCCTTGGGAATGGAAATGACCACATGAACACAAACATGCACACAAATTTGAGTATATCTGGATATTGCTAACAGAATATAAAAGGTATGAACTAAGAAGCTTGTTTTACAGAATAAATTAGAAAAACTGTACAACTATTTGGTCATAAAAAGTGCTAGATTGATCACACTGATCTACAATTTTTTGGGAAATCATCAACCACTGAGATAGAATATGTTAACTTTATACATTTTGATTAGATGAATTATAAAACAGGTGATAAAAGTGCTGGTTGGCTAAATTTTTCAAGATATTTCACAATAAAGAGTTATACACAGGCAAGTATATTTGTCTACAAAGAGAAGGGAGGTGTCTAATGATCATGACGACTCTTAACTTCTCGACAAAGTATGGTAGAACAATGAAAATGCTACAACATGGAAGTGTATAAATTTATCGTCATTGAAAACAACAAGGCAGATGACTATGAAAAATACATGGAAAATTTGCTTAGGTCCTATAAAGCTCTTGGTGCAGACATGTCACTGAAAATTCACTTCTTACACTCGCATTTAGACTATTTCTCATCTCCCCAGGGATGATCCTACTTCAATTCACAAGAGAAAAGCCAAAAAGTACAGTTTAGATACTGAATAAAGATGGAACCTTGACATTTAATCTGATGTTAAAGGTTGTCAGTTTTTCATGCAAAAGGCATGAAAATGTTACATGAAAAATCAATAAATAAATGGAAAATTATTGGTATCAATAAAAAATAAATTTATAATGATTGGTGTGGCACTATTCTCATTGCTATATCACATTTTGCAGTTATGGAGCATAATCCCACATCCCCCTGGTAATTCTGAATTATTTTGATGTAAGTTTGACCTGAAGCTATATCTTGGAAACTGAAGCCAATTAATTTAACTCAGAACTTAATTTTCCTTTATTAATGACCCAATTCTGGTAAAATTAAGTTACTTTCATTTCTGAGGCTTTCTCCTTGCAGACCAATGTCATTGAATACTGTTACCGAGCTTGCATATTGTTAAAGTATGATTCTACATCTTATTTCCACTACATTTCTGCTTTATTGTATAATAGAGAAAGTAGAAATATGCTTGGAAATACAAAGGTGGAAGAACGAACATTTCTAAAAGCATACAATATTATTTAGATTGAAGACAGCTTGATCCGGATAACTACCAGGAATAATAATAATAATAATAATAATAATAATAATAATAATAATAATAATAATAATAATAATAATAATTCCTTCAACACTGTTCAACTATTTACAAAGTATACACTACTATTACTGTTAATCTTCTCACCACTCCTTATTACCCATCCCCTCCCACTTGACTATTTCCTAGTATGATTTAATTGTTGATTGTACCCTAAGACTATCATTAAGTGTTGTATGTTATGATTCTTGATTCATAATGAATGCACCTTTTCTTTATGTATACTGAGAGTATTTGCACCAAGACAAATTCCTTGTATGTCCAATCACACTTGGCCAATAAAGATTCTATTCTATTCTATTCTATTCTATTCTATTCTATTCTGTTCTGTTCTATTCTATTCAATACAACCAAGGTTAACAACAGTGAATATATCAGTGTATTCAGACCTTCAGTGATTCAGTAATTGGCTCCTGTCCACAAAAATGGATCCTCCTGATTTACGACAGCTTAAGTCTATTTGAAAGCTATACCATTTATTTCAGCTTTTTACAAGCTGAAACTCTAATTTATTCAAGCAAGGGGTTCTGATTTTTAATCACTTTGAAACCAAGCTTCAGGACAGTCCTTTGAATTAGCCTTGGAAATTCTTAAGGATTGACAGTCAGCTTAATCTAAAACAGTTTTCCCTCAACACATCCCACATTGTTCAAAATTTTGCAGGGAGCAGAGGGAGAGGGAGCTGATAAACTGCCTTTAATGGTCCTTCAAACTCAAAAACATGATTTTCTAAATATTACAGTTGGATGCACTTAAATACGGAAGGGACTTTTTCCCCAATAGAAATAATGTAAAATGAAAAATGTATTGTTTTTCTGATTTTTAAGGAGAAGAAAAAGATTGTAAAGAAAAATACATCGCACATAACTGAAGACTGAGCTTTGCCTGTCCTCCATTCCAAGTGTGTGTGTGGGGGGGGGGGGGTNGGGGGGGGGGGGGTAGGTGTATTGATAGTAAAACCCCTCTGGAATTTCACATTTGATATGAGAAATAAGTGTCTTTAGTGTTCTTCGTCCCGCTTTAAAAAAAAAACCCTATCTCCTCTTTACCTTCTATTAACAAGGTTTTATTCTTTCCTTTCCCCTTGTTGGAAAAACATGTAGGAGTATTACTGCCATATTATTTTTCCTCTTAGTGCAAAAGAATATTGGAAATGAATTGGCTCTACATGCCTAAATACACATTTGGTTTATTCATGTATCAGCTGCCCGAATACAAAGAAGGATTCAAGGAACTCTTAAGTTATTTCCCTTATGTTCTTCCATTACAGGAAAAAAACAGCACTGGCAAATGCTGAGGCAGCACATGGCTACAGCAGGTGAAAAAAAGCTGCATATGTGCATGTGTGTATACATGTGTGCTTTTGAATGGTGGTTTTCTAGATTTAAAGGCCCTGTCACACTGCCCAACGGATGCAAAACAGACACAACGGACGAGAAAAATGTTCCATCCATTGTTATCCGCTCTCACAAGGGGCAAAAATTTGCATAACCGGAGCGGATAACACGGACGGTGGCAGGACGCAAGGCGGATGGAAAGGGCGGTGCGGAACGGAAGCCAGCAGTGGAGCGGATGGGAGCGGATGGCCACATCTGCTAGGCTTCCGGGGGACCTCAGGCAAAAGCTGGATGCGGAATGGATACAGCGGATGCCAGAAACGGATGCACAGCGGATGAAGCGGATGCACAGCGCGAATGCACAGCGGAAGCCTCCTAGCGGCATGCCGAGGTTAATTGCGGCATGCAGGGAGGCATGCGATTGCATCAGCCCCGCGGATATAACGAAGGAAGCTTTTCGGGAAAAAGGGGGCAAGGGGGTCAAAAACCATTTTCAGAGAAAGGACCTGCTTCCAGACACATCGACTGCCTTGCCTGTCCTGCCTGCATGTCTGCCTGCAAGGCCTTGCTGCCAGCCTTGCTGGCCAGACCTCCCTGCCAGCCTTGTGTCTTGCCTGCCCTTGCCAGCCTTGCTGTCTTTGCCTTGCCTGCCAGCCCTATGCTGCCAGCCAGTCTGCCTGCCAGCCTGGGGCATGCCTGCCTGGGCAAGCCCTTTGGTGCCTTTGCCTGCCTGCAAGTCTTTGGTGCCTGCCTGCCTGCCAGCCTCCCTGCCAAGCCTTTGGTGCCTGCCTCCCTTGGCCAAGCCTTCCTGCAAGCCTTGGTGCATGCCTGCCTGCAGCCCTTGGTGCCTGCTAGGCCTGCCGGCCTTGGTCCTGCCTGCCTGCAAGCCTTAACTGCCAGCCTTGGTGCCCTGCCTGCCTGCCAGCCTTGCTGGCCCAGCCAGTCTGCCTGCCAGCCTTGGTGCCTGCCTGCCTTGCCAGCCTGGCGTTCAGGCCTGCCTGCCAGCCTTGGTGCCTGGCCTGCCTGCCAGCCTCCCTGCCAAGCCTTTGGTGCCTGGCCTCCCTGCCAGCCTTCCTGCAAGCTTGGTGCATGCCTGCCTGCCAGCCTTGGTGCCTGCCTGCCTTGCCGCGGGCCTTGGTGCCTGCCTGCCGGCCTTGTGCCTGCCTGCCAGCCTTCCTGCCAGCCTTGGTGCAGCCTCCCTGCCAGCCTTCCTTGCCAAGCCTTGGTTCCTGCCAGCCTCCCTGCCAGCAGCAATCCCCACAACCATGCTGAAGCACTCAGGCAAAGCCTCAGCCATCTGCTTTTGCCAGCCCTGGCAAGAGGACAGGGCTACCATCCGCCCCTGGCCCTCACTCTGGTCAGTCTGATTGGGGCTTCTGCAGCACGGGCTCGACCTCTTCTGGGGCTGGGGCTTTCTGCTGCTTCTGTTCTGGAAGGAGCTGATGACAAGCACTCAGCACAGCCACCTTCCAAAAGCAACCTGCATCCTTCAACCCCTGAGACTGAAGCGACCAAGAGGAGTGCAGAGACGCATTTTTGTCTTATAAGCTTTTGATAATAAAGTCTATTTTTGATTCACACAACTTGCTTCATTCTTTTTTTTTATTAAAGGTCTTGTGCATGCGAAAACTTTTAGAAATGGTTTTTAAGCCTTTGGCATGCTTGTTGGGTATGGTTAAGATAAGCAGTGCGGGATGGGTTGAAGATAGCTGTTGGAATGGGCGCAGGGATACCTTTGGATGGGTAATTAGCTGTGGGATAGTATAACCTCCAGTGCAAGCATAGTGGGGATGTATGGTCCACCCCTCCCAGGTGCCACACCTATGCCCTGGTATTATCAATAACAATTTTTAATCATTCATCCACAACTTTCAAACATAAAACAACAAACTCTTCGATTAAATGCCCTGTTCATTTGTGGGGCCACTCAACATACATGGCACAATCTCATCAGTGTGATGAGGAAGGCCTCAAGAAGCATCCATTAAGCATCTATCATCCTGTCTTGCCACCTCACTGCTCCAAAATTGGGGAGTTGCACAACAGTGTTTCAGGAGGTTTGCGCTGCTTTCTGTCCCTTCACATGAAGGCTCTGTTGGGGCCTTGCACATCCTCAGTGTCTATACAGTTTCGCCCTTCTCCATTCACCATGCTCATGTCCCATTGCCTTGTTGGAGGTCCCACGAGCCTGTTCTGCAAGGACCGGGTTGCGGGGTGTGCATGAGATTGTGCAGATGGCAAACAAGCTCCACGAATTCCTCTCACGGTCTCTGGGCGGATGCTGCATGGTGGTGCAAGAAGTACCTGGAACCTGTCGGCCAGGATGCAAAAGGCATGTCCACCACCCGGGCCTGCCTGGAACAGCCCTTGTAGTTTTGAAGATCCTCTCTTTCACGGTGGAGGAGTCGGAAGGGTAGGGCTTGCACATGAGGTAGGTTGTGAGGGAGAAGGCGTTCATCCCCCACGATGAGAGTTAGGCACATCTTGATGTGTCGTTGGGCAGGGGGTCTGGATCTGGGAAAGCCCACAATGACGTTGTGTTCAGCTCCTCCTTTGAGGTTACTGGAGTTGTAACCTGGGCCATCTGAAGAGAAAGCCGTTGCCTGAAGCATCGAGTACCATGAACTTGTAGTCAGCATTGACCATTGGCGAATGAGGAAATGATTGCTGAAGAAGCCCTTGTAATTTGAAAATAAGTGGACCCGACTTGGGCTGGGAGCTTTGCAGGCCAAACGTTGCTTGCCATCTATGGCTTCCAAACAGTGTGGGAAGTTTCCACTTTCTGATACCACTGGCTCTGCAACTTCTCTTCCAATCCTCTTCAGTTGGAAGGGAGCCACTGGAGGAGCTTCCTCGCTTGCATTCTTCTGAATGGATTGGCATGCACCACTTCTCTGACCACATATGCTGATAGGTGTTGGCGTGTGGACCCTCCAGCTGTACTGCTGCTCTGTAGGTGTCCCTGTAGCCAGGTGGCGCAGGAGTGAATGCCCACCTTGGAGCCCAGGTTCCAGCTGCCGGCCAGCAGAGTTGGTGTTTTGCCTATGGTCAATTCCTCAGAGGTGTCAGCGCTGCGCCCACTTGTTCACAACTCATGGAGCGAGAGAATCCATCGAGTCTGGATGGCAACCGAGCAAGTTCTCGTCCCGTCTTCCTCCTGCAGCTCCACCATCAGCACTGTTTACAGTCCGTCCTACTGCCTCTTCTGCGAACATCTTCGTACCCAGACCGCTTCATTGGCCGCCCCTTCGTTTCTTCCCGTAGTGAGGTTCCACAGAGCCTGCAGTTAGATCGGCCCTTCGCCACGTGTGCAGAAGTGGCATGGCTGCTCGCACAAAAAGGACTGTGTTACGGATCCCACGGCTGCGCACAAGGACTGGATGCTGTGGAGAGCGCGAGGAGAGAGCAGACTGAAAGGCTGACAGAGGTCGCACTGCAGGGCTCGCTGTTTTGAAAGTGAGATCACAATGTGCTGCTCCCCCTTTTCTATCAGCAGTATAGGGCTGTCCCTTTGCATCCTCTTGGCGATCCTCCTAGGCATACCTCTCAGGCATCCTCTAGACATATCCCTGTGAACATCCTTAATAGCCGAGATAGGTCCCCTTGCGAACTTTTTTTCCGTTTCTAAACGCTTTTTGTTTTCCACTTTGGCAATCCGTTTTCTGCATCTCCCGTTCCATCGTTCATCCTCCTCCTGCGTCCCTCTCCAGCTTCCTCCCTAGCGTCCGCGCAGAATCGTGAGTTGTGCTGGTCATGCCGGACACGGATGCCTAGAAGAGGATATTTACTAGCGGAATGGCGTCAACAGCATGCAGACAGGATGGCAAGCGGAATGTTCGTAGCGGCATGCTAGAACGGCACGACATTCGGTACATTTCCGCGCAAAGGTTTGAGGCAGCTCAAAACTTTCTCCGAGCGTGAGAAACGCTCAGTAAACGGCAATGGCTGGCATACGGATAGAGAGGAAGCCAAAATGAATCAGGCCAGTGAGTACATCTCGCCGTTAAACCACACCGCGATGGCAAGCTTTTTAATCCATTTTTACATCCTCTTTGCATCCGTTGGTGCAGTGTGACAGGGGCTTAAGTTGCTTTTGCTTCAAGCTATGACTTAACTCAGTTGTAATAAAGCATTTTTTGCACATGTTCACAGACAAGGATCTAAATGGAAACCCTCTTGAACAGAATTCATTTTATGTGAAGCTTGGCTTGCGGAGTCTTATAATAATTCAATTATTTGTACGTTTTGGCTATGTTCAGCAACCTTTCCAAAGCCCCATCTCTTGTGAAATAACCTTTATCATCAATGGCTATTTGTCATTCACATATATATCTCATCACAAAAATGTAGTGGTGGATTCCAATCTAACTTTTTCTAACCAAAACTGTCACTATACTCTTTGATCCCTACAAGCCTCATAGTCATTCCTGGATCATCAGTTTTGCTTGAAGTTGGATAGGAACCTAGCAGTTCTTGAAGGATAATTTTCATCAATAAAACTGTATTGTTGATCTAACTAAATTTAATTACATGTATTTCATTGACTCAGTCTGAAATAAAATTGCAAAAACAAAATAATAATATTGCCAGCAGCACCATTATTTTCATTTTTAGTGTACAGTGGAATTTTATAGCATGAATGAAATTTTAGAAACAATGCATATACATGTTTCTGAGCCTTTGGAATAAACTGGAGCACAAAATATGAGTATAATCCAACAGTGCAGCAGTAACCTTGCTTTGAGCCAATCATACGGGGTGGGATTCTACCAGTTCGCACCTATTTGCTGGAACCATTTGTTAACATTCTAAGCAGTTCGGAGAACCGGTTGTTCGAAGAAATTACTGGCCTAATCCTGTAAGGAAGGCAGGAAGGAAACATTCTGGTGTTGCTTACAGAAACTGCCTCTCCGTTAACCCTTATTACATTCTTGGCAGGACTAGACTTCCTGTCTCTGGAACTTCTCTGGAGTTTTTTCCCCCTCCNCATGACCACCAAGCCACGTCCACCCAGTCACATGACCACCAAGCCACACCCACCAACTAAGCCATGCCCACAGAACCGGTTGCTAAAAAATTTGAATCCCACCCCTGCAATCATATGATGTTGTTGTGAAGTAACTTGAGAGTACAGTCAGATGTATGAATTCTAGGAAAGAAAAGTTATTTTGATTGAATTGAGAGTAAAATTCTCAATACCCAGAAAACATCTAATAAATCAGTAATAACTGACCAGAATTCACTGCCTACATTCCTCTTTCCCCCCATGATTAAATATTAAATGGGTTCACACATCACAGTAACTTACTGTGGGACTTGTTTGGCTTTGCAAGATGTGTGAATCTGCCAACCACAGTTTATTCAGCAGAACATGATTAAAACAAATTAATTAAAGTAAATCTTGCTTAGTGCAATGTGAAAATCATTTTCAATAATTTACAGCAGCTGCTAGTTCAAGACCAATGCAAAGCTGTATTGGTGCCACTTCATATGGCCCTGTGCCCCCACAGTGCTTCCAAGCAGGCTAATAACTGGCTTTCATTTACTGCTTTGAAAGCTTGCCTAGTTATTCTGTCTTGAAAAGAAAAGAATACAAAACTTAACAATAATACATTTCAGAGCCTTAAATTAAAAGCTTTACAACGTTAAAGTAATTTCTATAACAACTGACAATAGGAGCATGATTATGTATTTAGAACTCTTGTTCACAAGTTCCACTTTAATGCATAATTTTTGTGCAGCCTGAACTCATGGATACAGTTAATGCTTTTCTGAACTCCAAAGATCATATCGATCTTTCAGCCATTCTACCTGTTCTAAAATGTAGATATGCTAAAGTTTGTAGATCCCAGCTGACTTACGACCACAATTGAGCACAAAATTTCCATTGCCAATGTTTTCCCATTGCCTTCTTCCTAGGGCTGAGAGTGAGTGACTGGCCCAAGGAAATCATACTTCTGAATGGAACTAAGATTAGAGACTCTGCCATAACAATTTGGCATCTTGGTTTCGAAGGGTGTGTGTTCTCTCTCGAGAGCTAATTTTGTGTGCTAATTAAGTCACCAGGCTAGGAACTGGGAGACCATGAGCTTTAGTTGGCTTAGGCCCAAATCCAGCTTGGTGACCTTGGCCCAACACACTCCCTCTGTCCTAGGAAACAGGCAATTACAACCACTCCAAAAAATCTTGCCAAGAAAGGTGGAGGGACTAATCCAGGCAGTCACTAGGAACCAAGACAGACTCAAAGACATCCCAATTACTACAAACAAAAACATCCTCCTTTACTAAGTCAATTTGGTATAGTGGGTTAAAAACCACAATCTCATCTTAAGCCAAAACCAGCTGAGTGAACTTGTGCCACTCACTCATTGTCAGCCCCAGGAAGTAGCTATGGCAAACCACTTCTGAAAAATGTTGCCATAAAACCCACACAGACATGCCTGTTTAGTTAAGACTGACTTGAAGGTACAAGCAATTCCACATCTTTTAATAAGGCCTGAACCCCTTCGTCAAGATCTGTCCATTAAAAGTGAGAAGAGGTCTCTTTGACTATATTACTGTTTTAAAGGGTTTTATAGAAATGATTACCAAACTGTCTTGTGGGTTTTTATTGTTTATGGCTATTTGCACTTTTGATTTTCTGATTATACTCTGCCATGTATTCTATCACTAAAGAAATATATCTTCATTTGTTATACATTAATGTGAAATTTCAGACATAAAGATGATTACCTTAGTTTTGTCCTGATCCATTTTAATTTTTCCTACTAAGAATGAAGTTGTTCAAATAACAACACTGAAAGGCGCATGCAGAATAGCCTTTGGTACATATTTAGCTGAAATGAGTAAAAAGATCTTAGCACAGAAAAAAAATCATCTTAATACTGCTATTTCAAAATGATAAAAATCTGTAGTCTGATGGCTTCTGATTAATTTTATTAAAAACTTATTACTGTTATCAAAACTGGTTAGTTTGAAAAAGTGTTATCAGACTTGGCCTGATTTTTGCCACCACAGACTAACACCGCTATCTTCACACAATGTCTTCAGCACTTTATTATGAGTATGTTTACCCCTAAAGTTTAGAGTCCAATCCAAGCTCATCCTTATACCCTGGCAAGATTTCTACAGCGAAAATGGACAAAGGAGAATGGTAGGAATAAATAATAAAATCTTTTTTTTTTAATTTCATATGAAAGTATCACAAATCTAAGATGCTTAGGACAAGAAGAAATACCTTTCAATCTTTAAAGTCAAGACAGAGTTTAAAAATCGGAAGACATAGTGAATTATCTTAGAAATCAAACAGATTTAGTTTGAGTGTCAAAGGACAAATCATGTTATAAATAAGCCATATAGTTATGAAAAATAAGATCAGTGTTTTTTTAACTGAACACTTAACTTTACCTTAATTTTCAAATTTTCCTTGAATATTCTTAATTGCATATGCCGTATGTTTAAAGGATTTACCTTTTAGCTTACAATTTGTTTCAGTGTATACATTTTCAGTAAGTGAACCAGCTTGCTCCTCTTTGAAAATGTTCTTTGATCAATCAGTCTATACAGCAGCAGATTGATTTCCCACCTGTAAAACTGAGATTGTCCAATCAATTCTATTTATTTGAAATTGCTTAAATAAAGGGAAGAAGAAAACTACACATACTACTTCATGCTGCTTTCATCATTTAAAAAAAAAAAACATTACTGTTGTATGTTTCAGCCAGATCATTAAGAACAAATATAATCCAATAAAAAATTACATTTCCATAACTGTGTGGCCTTTTGCTAAAACATGTAAGAGGCAGTGAGAGACACATTCATAATCACTACGTCTTATCCTCCCATTCTTATCTGACATGATTTTTATGTTGGTGTAACTAAGTTCATTCATCATTATTATTACATGCACTGGAGCATATTAGGGGTTTTATTGTAGCTTCTAGCTCATTTCTCCATTTATTTTTAATGATTCACTATTATCTTAGAGATATGAGGGAAAAAAATCCAATGGAATATGCTCCAAATACATATATTGCTCCCATTTTGACAAGCCTTATCAGCAACCTCATGACTTTTCTCCATTTCCACTATACAGATTTAAAACTATCTCCACTGAATGAATACCACCGTATGTTTTATCACTTAAACCAAATATGAGACTAGGTCGATACCCATGCTGTGCTACAAAACTATGTGGACGGGCTTAGTTTTTGGGGAGGAAAATAAGGGGGAAAAAATTCTGCCTCTGCCTACCAGCATCCATCAGTATTCATCTGGCT
>BHFT01033033.1:0-15607 GCA_004320025.1 Laticauda laticaudata
CTAGACTTCTAGTTTTAGAGAAACAAGACATCTATTCTACTCGCAAAGGTATACGTGGTTACGCAACCCTTCGAAAGAATTCTCGTTGAATCTGAGACAAATCTAGCCGCCGCAATTTCCTACACCTATACAACATCTGCATGGAACATGTTCCCACCCCAATAGTTGCAGATCGACATCTTCCAAATGTAGGAGTTACGCTGAAGTATGATCAATCAGTGGGCTTCTTCAGGTGATGAATGAAGGCCACCTTTCCGGCATTATTTTGCACTACGAGATCTGCAGTTGTGCGCAGCAGATAAAAGACACAGCTAAGCTCCGAGAGAAATAGAAACCGTAACTCAGTATCTGTATGCTATCCCCCGCCCCAATCTTACACAACAGCAAAGTAATGTAACACCTCCAGGCTCAGCTCTTCCTCTCCGACTCTTATCTCCTTACCTGCCTCCCTCCCCCCCCCCGTACTTCAGGCATGTCGAAACGGATAGCAAGCCAATAGCAGAACGATCTTGAAGGGCTTGCACATTCACTCTCCCCTGGTGAAAAAGGACAAATCCATCAATCCCTAGAGACGAGCAGAGAGGACGAAACAATATAAATACGCACAACTGATCTAATCATTAAACTACATACAAAACCAATATCACTTCCTCAAGGCTTAATTCAGGATACTTTCTGGATACACGAAACATCTTTTGATCAACGGTAGGGCGTTTGAACACTCGCGCCTTTCGATTAGCCCATTCCGGCCCTTTCGTGAAGACAGGGAAACTGTTCCAGTCGCACTACAACGATACTGGAGTCGACCCCATCCCTATTGCCTGAGAGTCCCAGAATTTCTTTAACTTCAAACATCGGTTTGTTCCGCCTATCAATCCTAGTACTATTGGTATGGGTAGGTCAGGCCTGGCGAGGGGTCTTCAAGTCAAAGTCATCGTTCAGGTTTTAGCCAAAACTAAACATAAAATACACCGTGATTCTAAACTTCGTCAACACAGGTTTTGGGCTACAGTTTAGCCTGACTGTTACAGTGATCTTGATAATGCACGGTTCAAGTCAGTCCGACATGATCGAACCAAAAACACTACTTAGACAAGCTTCTTTCTGACTTTATTGAGTGGTCTGCAGGTATCCTCGTCTGGGACAGGGACATCAACCCTTTGTCGCCCACATTTATTTATTCTTTCTGTGGGGATCTTCTTCTTGTCTGCACAAGTTTTTCTTATGCAGCTTGATGCGCGCTCAATCCATGCTCTTGCGTGTCACTGACTCACGTTTAAGTTGGAGGTTTCGCGTACATTATATCCCATTTCACTTCAACGAACGATGCGAATGTTTAGGTTTTCGATCGAGGACATTTCAGTATGGGCAACGAATCATGTCGCGAAGGCCACTTCTAAATGGAGTAAATCCAGTACTACTCTGTAAGGATGTTATATGCCACTTCGCGCAACTGGCTAGTAAATCTTCGGACCAGTTCAATCTGCGTTGATTACCTTACGCTGTAACATCTACAGTACATAGTTCTAACACCTGGGTTCAGTCCCTCTCACAAGCACCCATTAGTTTGCGGCGGTGGTCGCGCGCGGAGCCTTTAACCCCCTGGGTGGAGCGCTATCTAACTCTTCAAGCAACTGCTTTCCAAAAAATTTGACGCGGTAAATTGGGACCCCCTCTGTCAAGAGCTTTATGCATTTCACGCGCCGGTGAATGCCATTAACCCGTATAGATATTCGGGCAAAATAACAAAACAGTTTAGGCCAGCGATATAGCCGGAGGGCAATCCTGCGAACAGGCTAGCAATGGACTTGTTTGGTGAAAACAAATCCAGTCCACTACCCAGACATAATGACGTCGTTTCCACCACTCTTAGCGTACATTCTTCTATAAAGCATTCCATAGAGATCCTCTTCCTCCAGGGACTGCCTGTTTGTCTGGTCCTAGCTACATTTGTACAACACATCCGTACTGAGCTTACCAGGAGGATCTCTTTCGCCGAAGCACGCAAACCGGACAGCTAGCTACATAAGCTTCAACTGTCCTCTTTAAACGCTAGCCCAACCAGAATTGCGCCAACGCTTGTAACAGACATGTATAGGTCCTCACAAATCCTGTAATGGACCAGCTGCTTTAGGAATAATGGAAGCCTGCTTGTACGCCTATTCGTGACACACCTCCTATTACCGTCGTGGCACATACAATCTTGGGCCGCCCACAACCCAACAACCATCCTCTCTCTACCTAGGCCAACTGTTGATTAGTACATCATTCGCGCAATGCACATAGCCGCCATAGGGAACCATCCGCTCCGCAGTTTTAGAAATGCTTCCTTTTAATTGTTCGGTAGTCATTCGATTAAGACCACTCTTGGTGTTCTTCTTTTGGGCTCTGGAGGTGATTCACCCTGGGTGGCTAGATGTTTCCGCATAACATGGCTGAGACCAACTTGGTTATTCACCCTCCACCCCATCCCTGGCGCATACTGTATTATCATCTGGAGACAGGCACTCTAGACCAGACGCATCCTCCATGAAGTCCTTCCACTGGAACTCTCATCTTCAATGAGAACCCTAAACCGCTTTGAAATAGTACTGGGCTCCAAGCGAAACTTGTTGTAGGGACAGTTCTCGGATGGCGCGCGTTTCTCAAAGCTTCAACCATTTCTTTCTATGATCAGTCCATTACCTCAATGCCTTGCTGCTTTCTCGCTCCTTCACGAAAATGTCCTCGCCTACGCGTCCCAGCTAAGGCCCGCAACGAACTGCAATAAAGCTCGGTCCTTTCTCCCCAGCGACAGCCCTATCTATTCTCATCTGTTTCCAGACCAGCCATTACTGATGAGGTAGACGCACAAGGCGTGTAAGGTACCCTTTCTCGTCTTGATTCCTGAGAGTCAATAACCGGCCTCAATAGCCCCACATCAACTCTGGCCATCCGGCCTGAATCCGATCGAAAGGAGTGGTCGATATCCCGGCCGTGCTTCAGCACATTGCGTTCTGCAGGCACAATACTATCTGGGTTTTTTAGCTTTTCAAACAGCTGTACCTGGGCCAATCTCCTATGGACCCGCACTCCAGGCAGGCCTTTGCCTGGTCCTTGGCTCCCACCTCCCTTTTGTTTTTAACGAGGATTTGTTGATGCGGCATTACTATTCGCTTAGCAACACGTCGGGCCAATGAATTGCCGGTTAAAAAATTTGCAGAATCCCAACAAACTTCTGAAGTTGTTTTCTGGCTGTCCGTGGTGGAGTTTCATCCAGAATCTCGCACGCACCCTTTCCTCTGGACGTCAGTCTCTATGCCTTCAGATGAAATGCCGATATCCCCAAATAGGTCAATTTTGTCTTGATGAATTCACACTTTCTGACAATTTAGCATACAACCTTAGCGGCACACAGTTTCGGTATTGACCGACCGCCACTACTTCACCGATGTTCATCCAGGTTTCCGTGTAGATAAGATATCATCAAGATTAACCAGAACCCCCTCTGGTATAAATGTTCATGTAACACCGTTGCATGTGATTCATTTGCAATGAATACCACGCTGGGCCCTTGTACAACCAAAAGGGCAAGCAACGCTTGAATTAGAAGCAAAACCAGTCGGGCATTTTAAAGCGGGTCCTTCCATCTCATCCCTTCCCTTGAATTCGAATTATCAACCAAGCCCGTGAGTATGCTTGCTCTCAAATCCACACTTCGTGAACAATCTTTCCCTTCGCCCTAAATGTGGGCCTAACAGTGTTCCTTCATCAGAGAGGCACAGGCGCTACTACGTTTTCTCCACAGAAATAGCGTTTCAAGATTTCTGTAATCCACCACCAAGCAGTTTGTTGGAGCCATCTTTCTTTTCAGCGGAACAACACTCTGGGGCGCTACACCCCGGCTGGCAGTCTAGCAGGTCTTGCAATGGACGAACATGCTTCCAAATTTTTAGTCAATGTAAACAATCTTCAGCTCTCTCCAATTCCTTCGTCCTCTGGGCTGCATCTGCAGCTTACAACTTTGGTTTCGCGAGCTTCACCCCATGGTCAAAATGTCGAATGTAAGCCACAAGTCTGTTGGCCGGTCGAGCGGACAGCTCTATCCGAGCCTCTCACTGACAGCTTCTTTTAAATCCAAATACTCTGGGAATTTTCGCCTCAGTCTTTCATGGCTCAGTACCTGCTGGAAGGTATTCTCATATTCAGGTCGCTCAGGCTTCGGGCTGCGGATCTGCCCCCTTCTCCTCGCTCGGGCGGCTGCTTTGTGCTGTCGAACGTCCCACCGATCTGCTTTATCTTCGGCCGGGGACGCCAACCCCTGGTCCCGTCGCGCAGTGCAATGCGGCAACAACCCCTTTCTCCAGTTAAACCTGGGGCGGTATCCCATAATTCTAGGAGCCAGGGGCAATCCCAGACTAATGGTGCTGCCTTCATCCCAGCCGAACCACAATAAACCAACCACAAGCCGCGTGCTCATCATGCTCTCCCCCCCATTTAGATTTCATTCTATAGGCCCTTCCGTGACAAATACTGAAGACCCAGTGGCAACCTCCCAGCCACCTCGAGTCCATCGTAGAATTGCAAACGAAATGCGGCATCTCCACAAGGTTGTGTACGCGCTTAACGCCCCATTTTTTCCTATCACTACTTCCTGTGTGATTTTCCCACCTTCGTGCAACCCAGAATCTAACAGGTTCGCGCCTAGCCATTTCCCCTTTCGACCCCTGCAGAATTTGACGTCGCTCCCCTGCAACTTCACCGCGTGAATGGTCATAGAGGCCCACGCTTGCGACCTTACTACGGAATCCTTCCCGTCGCCCGCCGAGTTCACACAATGCCTGCCTCCTCAGGGGTCACTGTGGGCTTCTGACTTCCTCCTCCTGCCGGGGTAAGGGGGCGACACTCTGCCGTCTCTTTCGACTTATAGTGCCTGTGAGAGGCCTCGTGTTTCCGCGAGGCTTCGTGTGGGGACTTGTTTCAGCGTTTTCTTTCCATTCCTTTGGTACGCCTCCCTTTGGATCCCAGCTCCTGGAACTCTGCGAGTTCACAGGCGCACCCTGCCGTACCTTCCTCTCCCACACTCGAAACGCAGGCCTGGAGGGCGCGATGGCGTCTTAGCCGAACACACTGCTCCCTTCTGAGGTGCTAGGAGCCTCTTGAGGCATGGCGGGGGGGAAACTGTGGCTGCCACCCAGATCCTCCGCCCCGACCGTTATACTTCGGAACCAATTAAATCACATCTCCACTTCCTTCTGCATGGCAAGAACGCAGTACCACATCTGCAATCATTCGGGGTCTCTCTTCTAAGGCGAAACTAGCATCTCTGGTAGCACATCTTATTTAAACACTCTCCTTAGAACATCAGTCCTCTAATCAAGGGCTTTCTTTCGGGCCGAGCCTCCGGTAAATGCGGCCTGGACCTACTGTCTAAATTCTTGCCAGGTGCTAATCTAAGCCACAGATCCCTCCGCGCCCGCTGTTTACATCATGGTTAATCATCAGTCGATTCCGGGCCTCTCCGGCCAGCTTCCACCAGTCGAGGATCCTTCCATACACCTAGCCCGCAGTTGCCGCCCGATACAACTAGCGTTAGTAATTCCAGCAAGCTGAGGGCCCCCTATTATCATATGCAGCGTCACCATCCATCCTCTGCCGCTAGTTCCCTCCCAGAAGCCTCTTGTAGACACACACTCACTTTTGGCTCCGCCCTTCTGAGGAAAATCCCCCCCTCCCCACCATCTCTTTCCCAATATGGGCTCCCAAACCTTGCCAGCACCATGGACAAATTTCCCAAGGTTCTCCTGGGCAATCCCCTTCGCCGTATTTACTTCATCAGCACGGATGGCAGCCCTACGAGGAGCTGCCACGCCTATCTAGTGAATCACAACCTCCCGCGTGACACAAGGCCCCGGGGCTGCTGCTGTGATCGGGCCAGCCTTGATCTTAATGGGAGCAGGAGCTTCCCATCTGGACTTCTTCGCCTGCGCTCGGGGCCTTCCCCTCCACGCCTCCATCACTCGTTGTGCAGCTCGAGGTATGTTCCTCCAATGCTTCCATTCTAGAGAGCATCTCCCATGGCTTAGATGAAGTGCCCCTGGCCAAGAGTCTCCCTCCTATTTCCATTCTCTTGCCAGAAAGGCTCCTCTTTTCCCATGCCCGGCTGGTCGCAGGTAGTTGTCAGACCCCGGTACGGGGGCAGGTCCTTCTCGTGGATGTTTCAGCCAACCCCTCAATCGACCATCTGGCCTGATACACAACTGTGCATCCCTCTTCCAACCTGACCCTCTGGCCAGTCGATTGGGCCCCTCCATGCCGACTCACGCACCGATATCTTGCGCTCCAATTGGCCTCCATGGATCTTGCTACTATGCGTCCACTCTGTGAAATGAATCGACGCCCACTGCTGCCGTCCGCTCGCAGCAGATGATAGAGGAAGTGTACTCGACGTAGTGTCTCTTGCCTTGGACCTGGGGCATGATTGGGTGGGTAGATCTCAAGAATAAGTCAGCGGCAGCATGACCAACTCTCAAAAATCCAGGACAATACAATTACCTTAGACTCTTTACTTTAGAGACAAAACGATCATTTTTACTGAAAGTGACAGTGCGCTAGCAACAAAGACGATTCCTTGATATCTGAGCACCTGAGTAAATTTACGCGCAGCGCAACTCTCACTATATAACCAGAAGTGACTGGACACATGGCTTTCCCACCCCCAACTCGGTTTCAGAAGCTTGACCACTTCACATATTAGAAGCGTCAACCTGATCGTGAATCATGATCCCATCGTGGGCAAGTCTTCATCAGGTGTGATGGCCTCGTCTCCGTTGACCTCATTGGGCGCATATCTTTAGACTAAGCTGGGTGATGCAGCTTGTGCAGAGAAAAGAAGCCTAAAGCGAGACAATAGAAACCTAACTTGATTTGTATGGCTATCCCGTCCGCCTCCCCATTCTACACAACAGAAAGAATGGTAATCACCGTCCAGCTAAACTTTCCCCGACTTATTCCTTACCTCCCCCCCCCCATTACTCTGATGGCCAGCAGTTCGAAAGACTGGCAAAGCCAATAGCCAGAAGACTCTCCTTCCGAAGGCTGACATATAATCTAATATCTCGTAATTGGCGTCAGCCAGACATTTGCCACTACAGTAGCTAATCAGATTTGAGCGAGATTTACCATGCATGAGCCCAGAACTGAAAGGCAACTGACAAGCTTGCTGGAACATGTAGCTGTTCAAGAATATCTGCGAAACACACACATGCATTAGCTTGCATGCTCGTATTGGAGCCATAAAGAATGCAAACTTGCAATCTTCACGTGCACTTTCCTATGCTTGATGCAAGTTCTTGCTGTAGGTCAATGAATGCATAACACCGGCGCATAACATCTTACACTCTCCCGACACATGGTACTGGCTAGTCGACTTATTGGATAAAAGTCTACTTGATGGTATATGGCCAGATCATATGTCAGTAAGAAACATCTAAGTTTGTACTCACACAACAATGGAGCTCCTCTGATCCTCTCATGTCTCTGTCAATTCTATCATATTGCTACCAGATTTCATGTTTTCGTATATTGCAATTATTAATTTATATGGTGCATACTTGATCGTGACAAAGAGCCTTATTGCTGGTTTGTCGTAACGAGATAACCAATTCAGCAAATACAGGATGGGTTCATAATATTGCTGTTAAAACATCAGCACGATCACACATCAGATTCTAATATCCCATTTAAATGGTGAACAGATGATGTTGCAAAAGTAAGGATGATGTAAGCGCCAGACATAGCTGCTATCGTCAGCAAACACAACATGTACTAGCAGAGTGTATCATTTTGACAAAGGCCGCAAGGCTTGCTATAAAAGGCATAAGCTACGTTAGTTCGCGGAAAGCATTATGGGACTCTAGAATGTAACCGGTTCTCTCCTATTCATTATCGTTACCCAAAGGCAGGCTAATCGTTAGGGAATTATAAAGACAGATCCGCTAACAACGTTCCATATCTTGGCTCGTTCGCACCCCGAATGATACTAACCAGATATAGAATTCTTAAACACGTGCTACCTTGTAAGAGACAATGCGCAAAACTGCTAAACTGCTAGTTGTGGATTTCTCAACGGCCATAAGATTGGAGCACCCAGATAAATCCTGGGGGCAGCTGGTTGATGTCCGTAGTCTAGAGTCTCCACGAAGAAGAGCGGTTGTATCTCTGTTCTCCTTCTGTTCGGCACAAATGTTATGCCATGCTTCCCTATTCTTTCCTAATTGTGACCTTGATACCTATTTCATGAGACTTTTCTAACCTGTAAGAGCCTCTGTTGACTGAACGTGTTTTGTTGGTACACTGGCGACGTTTTGATTATTGCCGCTGGGATTATCCCTTGGGGCGCGCGGGCTGGCAATTGAAAACACTGACGCTGTAGTTGTACTATGTGCAATGACTTTGTGTGGTCGAAACCATGCCTATTTTGACTTTGCTTCTAAACCTTATTTCTGCGAAGTACAGAAGTACCGTTACATTTTTACCTGTCACAGTGTTATCTGTCGTCGCCTTCTCCTGTGGTGCGTACCTAATTCCAACGATCAGCTCTCGATGAGCAGGATCTCGCCGCCGTGTAGTCGCTTCATTGCGATGGCCCGCCTAATGCTGAAGTCTACCTTCGCTAGCGCAAATGTGTTCGACTCCTCGTGCCTGGACGGCGCGTGCTGTTGCCTTGCATCCCGCCGAGTGGCGGCTGCTAGCGAGTGTTACCTTCTCTTCCGAATGCGCTGGTTAGCCAGGGAACGCAAGCCCGGGACCGCGGAGGCGCCACTTGCGTGCTCGCGCAGGACTGGTTGTGCGGCGAGGGGCGGGCGGGGCAGTGGGGCTGCGCGGGCGGGGGGAGGCGCGGCGGGGGGTGGAGCGGCCGGGGGGCGGGTGGCGCCGCGGGGATGGGCGGGCGCGGGGCAGTGGGGAGGGGCGGGCGGCGTGGGGCGGACCGGGTGGCCGCCTGCGTGGCGGGCGGGCGCGGGGCGCGAGGTCCACCGGCGAGCCGCCGGAGGTCTCGAGGGGCGGAGCTCGGCACGCATCGTGCTCCTCCGTGGCGGACCGAGGGCGAGCGGGCGCAGCGCGGTGTGGGCCCAGTGACCAGGGGACAGGCGCGGGCGGGCCGGGGGGGTGGGGCGGGGTGGGGAGGCGCCCGACGGGCGCCGTGTGCCGGAGAGAGGTCAACTGTGTGTCTACTGAGTTTTTCGCATAAGCCGGGCGACGGTACTGCGGGCGAACTCGCGGCAGCCCCGTACAGCCGCGCCAAACAGTCGCTTCTCCAGCAAGCGCACTGGACGCGCCCCTGCTATCGGGACCAGCCCACGCTCTCGCCGCTTTCCACAATGCGCTCTCAGCTTGCTACCAAGAAAAATCCCACACAGCCGCATGAGGTTGCTTTGCCGAAGACAGAAGAAATTACTAGACTCCTCTGGTTTGTTCTTGCTCTGCTTCCGTCCAAACCATGCCACTGCGGCTACGGCGACCAGCGATCGCATATTGGTTCGCGTGACAATGGTGCCCGCGGACTGTCACAAATACATCGCAGGCACATAAGAGCTGACCATGGAGCGATATCAGTGCAACACACGAGCAAGGTGTAGAGCGCAGCAGTCAGGTCACATCGCGGGCACCATTGCGTTGTTGACAAATATAACAATACGCAAACTTACGCGCAGGACACGGGTATGAAACTGATAGAATCCACATCCTGACATTGCGCCGTGACCAATGAGGTCACCTCCAGCCGCCGGCGTTGGGCACCTGCTGGATGCCGCTCGTGCTGAGCGCCCCTCTTCCTCCTTGAGCTCTGCCCTCCCAAGGCATGCACCGGTACCAACAAGTCAGTCCTCTTCACTCGACCCAAGGGTGTCGCACTCAAAAGCAGAAAAAGCCCAAAGGGGCAACCGCTGAACAGGGCCACGATAAAACACCAAGACTACGATTAGAGAAAAAGGTAATTTTTTAAACAAACCGCCCGGCCTCGCAGATTTAGCTTAAATAGAAAATCCCTTTAGACAAGAGCCCAAGTAATTAATGAAAACTCTATGTGTCCATCACAATTAAGAAAAGCACACCCCTCTTACCAAAGCACACAGGACGCTCGCATACAACATGTCAAACCAAGCCAAACTATCAAGCCAGACACAGAAAAGACCTCACGGAAAAAATAGACGACACAAAAATATATAATTTACAAGAAGAGGACAGCACCAGGACGCGATTGCAATCAGAATACACAATATGAACAAAGCCATTGTAATAGCTCAAAACGAGATAGGCGAAATAACTCTGATAACTAGCAATTCAAAAACATCCCGCCAGAGCTATTGCCTTCCGCACGCCAGGCGGAGCGTTTGCCGCACCCGTGCCTGCCAGCAGGCAATAAAAACAAAACATACCAACAGGATTTGAAACATCAAACACGAACCAAATCGCGCATCGCACCTTTCCACACTAGCACGTAAGCCTGAGATAAAGGGTTCATATAAATATACAACCAGGATCTATTACCATACGAAAGGCTAGCTAGGCCTCCAGACGAAACTGCATAACTTGTCTTGCCTTGTCCCTTACACCCTTCCCCCGATCAATAATTAAAAAAAATCCCAGCTCTTTCAACGCACGTTGCTCCCGACACTCAACCTATCCTTGCCGCCAGAGCTCCTCTCCCCGGCGTGGGAAAATCACAACAATCCTCGACAAGGAAGAGGCCATTTTGTACCCCTTCTTCTAACAGTCCTTATCGGTAGACTATACTCTAACACCTTGCGTGGAGTTGACGGTGTACAAGTCCACATGGTGCATACCACACCAAGATTCTGTCCATCAGACTCTCTAAGTGACGTCTTTTCAGAGTAAGTGACTTTGATGACGGACAATCGAACGGTAACGAACCCCTCTATGTGCAAAATATCTAGCACGACTGCCGAACAACTAAGCTAGCCACCAGCAATAGACCTAGCCCTCTCGAGAGGAGCACCAGCTTCAGGCGATCCGCAAAATAATCTGGACAGCAGTTGAATTAATGGGCCCTATCCCCCCGCCCCCCAAGAACTTTAATCGGGGGGAAAAAGCGAACGGTTTTCTAACAACTAGACAACTCCCTCCCCCCACACAACCTCCACAGTCTACAACGTACGCAGGTGACATCCAACTACGTAGCTCAAAAACAGTAACAGCAAGAAGGGCAACCCTTGCGGCAGTGCTAGTCTGACAATCACTTACTAATAGATAGCGAGCATTGCGCGACAATACCAAAAAACACCTATACCAATTGTCAACCATTGCGACGGTTGTCAGGGTAGGAGCATGCTGGCTGCTCTGTGAAGGACAAGCCCAGCAATCATAGAGAGAGGGGCTCCGAGTCTCTGAATTGCCCTTCCCCGCATTGCATTTTCAGACAGTTCCCAAGAGGCTTGTGGGAGAGCTGCTGGCTGCTTGTGAAGGAAAGCGCAGAGGGTGAGTAAACAAGAGAGAGAGACACTGCAGCCCCACGTTCCCTCCTAACAGCATGCAACATAATATTAACTCGTTCAGCAACAGCCTACCGAATTACCAATAATACATGTTAGCACCGGTAAGTACGCTTGGACTTGTGATTTTATTCTTAAATTTCAAAATTGACCGGCCCTCCGTCCCAGTGTGACTCAACATGTTTCACCAACGTGGTCTTTTCGCAGTTCTCTCTCAAACTTGGATACCTTGTCCTTTTTTGTCGAAAAACACCCACTTACCCAGTTCGACTTAATCGGGCACGCATTACCTATTTACCACATCTCAATTAATCTGTTGCTCCTTACCAAGCAGATAATCCCTTACGGTGCCCCAATCCAGCACTCTATTCAAGCTGAGCCACTCGCTATCAGGCCCCCGTACTCACTTAACAAAACTCACTACAGGAAAAACGCCCAGTATGGCGACAACCGTGCGAATCTGGCCGCAGGGCGGTGAGAGCTGATGGACCATAAACACAAGGTTATATATATAGTCGGACCTTGTCTTCCCAGCCATAACACAGTACATCCTTGTCCCCTTGCTGACCCTTGCAATAGGAACACATAAAGTGACAGCATCAACGGGTAGTTGTGAATTAATGATAACTCAAGTAACTCGGGGCTCATGGTTCTTTAACAAGAGAACTTACGATTTGGAACAGCGAGAAAGTGTAGAATCACGATATTACACCCACCAATCGACACAAGTCACAAGAGCCGAACGGGCATCCACAAAACGAGAAATTTCCATCCCCTCTGCCTGTCCGGACTCAACTTGTTAAGGGGTGTAAACTTTAGCGAAAGGGATACCTGAAGCTTTTTGAAAAGAGGTTCCAGATGTCATACCAAGCGTGCACGGCCCATCAGAGACAAGAAGAGCTATTTCTTAACGCATAGTCAAGGAATGCCAGCAAGGATCGTTCGAATGTTGATGCCTATCCAACTATATACATCTTGTACAACAATGTCTTGTCCCAGAAGGACTGTACGTTCTTGTTCAGAAAGACTTTCAGACTTGGGGTATGAAGCTTACGACATATCCGGCCTGTGGTCAATCTTCTCATTCAGAGGTCGTCTACCTATGATCACAAGGAACAAAAAGGGTAAAAGGGTCAGCGTGTAGCAGAGTTTAATGTGTGGCTATAAAGACAGTGGTGTAAAAGGGAACGCCTTTGGTTTCCTCATAACTCAATGATTGTCGGCAGCATGGATTCCAACTTGCAACAAACGTACAAATAGAGCATGGTTTGCGCAGTCCATTCAAAAAGAAAGAAACTGACCGGCGTTACTTTGCTAATTCTACATTCACAGATTTCCTGGATAAACATTTAAACCTGAACAGTTGGCGGACAAGTAGCAATAGGTTCAGGAAACTATTTCGTGCTCCCCAGCAACCTAACAAACTAGACTAGGGAAAACCAGAGCCATGCAAAGATACGGTATGTTTGTTGCCACAGGTAACCATTATCAACCGTTAGATTTGCCAACCAAAACCAAGCATTTAATAGTGACGCCATACCTAAACACAGACCGGCTACATCCAGGCTGTCTCAGTGGCAGGATCAAGTAGGGGCAGGCCAGGCATCAACACGGTTTATGGAGCACAGTTAAACACATCGTGGTGGCAGACATTAAAGATCTCAAGTGCTGCCCTTAACATCAAATGCCACAAAGTTTGCAACGTACTAGGGACACAAACTCAGGGTTCCGTGAACTCAAACTAACGAATCACATGAAGGGGTACATAATGAGTATAGTGAGGAATAACGAGAAACCTTGGTGGGATGAAACCCATGACTCCGGTAGAAGATTACAGGACTATTGGAAAAAACCCAGACCCATAGACAAGAGGTAGCGTGGCAGGTCTCACTGTATGTAAAAGGGCACGGTATACTATTACCTGTCAGTGAAAGCGATGAAACCATGAAGAGTGAAAACCTCCTAGCAATGCATATGGGCTCATATCAAAAGGAAAAGACCCAAAAGAATCAACACTGGCCAATAGTTGTCAATATTATACGACCCACCCAATTCGAGCAGAAAAATATAGATGTCCTTTTTCGCCAGCCCACCCACTAACAAACATACTGCAGGAAACCACACAACAATAACTAATGGGTAGACCTTCCAATTCATCCCTGACTTAAATCGGTTGGAAAACTAATTCTGCACCAAGTGAGAAATTACAATAATTTGACGTAACCAATCCTTTCGCGGCCCCTGACAACTTTGTTGTCCAAATGGGAGAGGTTAACAAGGTACGGCACAGGAGACAGTACCTGAAAAAGTACCTGGACTTACATTCTCCCTACAAACAGAGAAGAGGAGTGAATAGAGGGCGAGTGTGAAAAACTGCAGTAACCCTTGTGCGGTTGAAATGTGACGCCATGCTCATACTAGAAGTTCACAAAACCAATAACCCACCCCAAAAAACACAAACACAAGAACAGAAACCACTAACTGACGCCAGAAGTCTTGGATTTTAACAGCAGATGGCTGATTTCAATAAACTCAGAGCAGAACCTGGGAAAATTCCCATGATGAAAATCCGTTAAAGGGCGAAAACAACTCAAAGAATCTAGGGAAACTCTCAAAAGTCGACCGATCATAGAAAGCCCAGACAGCACAATACCACTGAGAAACGAAACAAAACAAGGAATCCCAAGAGGGGCGCGTGTGGACTCCGAGTCCAGTAATCCATTCAACCCTCTCCCTCTCCCTCTCTCTTCCTCCCTACCCCCTCTCTCTGTGTGTCTGGGCTCACCTGGTGCCACAGTCCACCATGCAGGCCTGCCATCCTCCTCCATGGTTTTGAGACACCTCTGAGGAAAGGTGCTGATGACCCTGTCTATAACTAATCTAAAAAGCCTAGTCAACAAATATCTGTTATTTCTTCAGCCAAAATTCTGACCTAGAACAGGTAGTCCTTCACTTATGACCACAACTGAGCCAAACATTTCTGCTGTGAAGTGAGACAGTTAAGAGAATATTGCCCCATTTTATGACTTTTCTAACCGCTGACTTTTTTCAATGCTGTTGTAACTTTGAATAGTCACTATAAAGAAAAGGTTGTAAGTTGAGGACTACCTGTATGTCATTTTAAACCTGAAACTAAAGTATATTTGGAGTACAAGCTTTGATTGTTGAAAATCTTAAAAGTTGAGGTTGGCATTAAAAGTTTGAACATCAGGGCATACTTAAATTAACTGCAGTGCACTGCCAGGGTGAAATGACAGAACATGGACTGTTGTTATGTGAGCTTTTTAACCATAAGAACAATGGGAATGGATTTTGTTGCTCAGATTGAACCTCAGAAACCTGAGCAGCAGGTAATCGGAGATTTCTCTAGAATTTCTGCAGAATTTTCTTATCATTTGACAAATTCATAGTTCAAAGTCTTTTTGGCTTTGGAGTCCCATAGCAACCTGAAACTTTATTGCATTGATAAACCACCACCGATGCAAATAACTACTCTGGCAATCAGTAAAAGTCAATAAAAGAAATTGGCTGGCTATCAATTATTTTTGCATAAAACTGTTAATTATCAAAGCATTTATGTATTTGTAATGATGATGAGAACATGACAGAAGAGAAGTAAACATATGCACTCAGTCCACGTTATTATATATAAAACTTCTACAAGGATATGACCGTCATAACTGGATGTCCAATAACTGGTGATCTGCCATTGCTTTGTGTAGATCTTCTAGGGAACTAGAGGAAGAGGATGGCATGGGCAATCTTGCACAAACTATTTAATTATTTGCATATTAGCACCACAATAGCAACAAGGGGATATTAAAGCAAAAGGAAATGCCATTAATATTGAAATCTTTGAAAACAGAAATAGTTTTCCCTCTAAAGTTCAGAGTCACATTCTCCTTTTGAGGATTTATTGTAAATTCTTAGAGGGAAGGCTGTTGCCCACTGAAACAGGAAGAGGGTAGTAAGTGAATAAATGATCCAGGCTCTCCTCCCCACAGAAATGCAGTATCTCAGTAGGGATCTGACATGCTGCCCCCCAAGAAAAATTCATCTAAGAAAACACAAAGAGAAACAACACAGTGAGTTATTTGGGTTTGTTAGGGTACTGCAAG
>BHFT01033034.1:0-30682 GCA_004320025.1 Laticauda laticaudata
GGTTGGCTTGGCGGGGCTGGCAACAGTCGGTGACGTTGTAGTGGCATCTTGTGGAGCCAGGTGGCATCTGTGACGCTGTGTGTGTCGGTGCATCCGGTGGCATCAGCTTAGCCATTTGCGTGGCATCGTGGCATACGATGAACCTGTGCGCGTCGGACTGTAGGGCTGCCTTCGTGTTACCTCGGAATACTACTGGTAGCCATAGCCTTGCGTAGGTGAGACGGCCTGTGGAAAGCCTTGGAAGGGTCTCTGTGACATCACCTGGGGATTGGAGCCGAGCAACCTGGACTGGGTCGGAGCAGGTATCAGCTGCGGCCTGGGAGGGTTGTGCAGTGTAAGGCACGCGTGTGATCCTCTCCTTATACCTGGTACTGGTATTGACATGTCCATGAGGTCTTGCTTGAGGTAGGTGAGGAAGGGCTTGTGTTTGAGGATGGTTGTTCGGGGTGTGTACCAGATGAGAGAGGGAGATCTTACACTGCTTATTGATCGTATCCCTGATCTCCAGCATGGACCGTGTGCTCTGCCCTCCGGTCTGCCTCTCTGCCTGCTTTCTGTGGAAGGTGACTGGGGGTGCCGGGTGGGTTGTCTCTGGTCGTGCCCTCTCCTGTCTCCATCCGCTCATTGTGGGTCTCCACTGCGCTCCGCAAGGGGAGTCAGCTCGCGGCCCGGGGTCTCCGTGTTGGGATGCTCCACAGAATACCTGCCCTGACACAGAGTTACTCTTTGCCAGAAGAGGACTGGCTCTCTGTGGACTGCCTGAGATGTTAGGTTTTGAGAGGGGCTGCTCCTCAGTGAGCTGATCTCACCCTCCCAAGAAGCCTGCACTTGGCCATCACGTCAGGTCTCCCGGTGGTTGAGCTTGGACCTGTCTGCCAGATTTCTTAGTGCAGCTTCCGTACCAGGTGGTTGCAATGTCTCTTCACCACGCGGAGGACGGAGATCCTCCGAAGTGTAGCCCCAGGCTCTCCGCTCTCCTCTCAAGCAAGCCTGCTTCCTTTACGGGTTGTCCGACTAGATCCTGTGTCCCTTCCGCATAGATACTCTGTCTCCTCTTGCCAATCGAGGGCACCCGCTCCCTCTGATTCCTCCGTTGAGTGGAAGTGATCCTCCTCTTCCCATCATTGCATATGCCCCTTCCTCCCTCTGTCAGAAGGCCATCTGGCACTCATTCAAGAGGGCTCGAGGTTCTAGGGGCTGCCCCCACCACACCACCACCACCAGCAGCAGCAACAACAGCAGTAGCAGCAAAAGCACGCACCAGCAGGCACCCAGCAGCACCCACTGGTGCAGCACCCAGCCAGTACCACGGATCAGCAGCAGCAGAGTAAGCACGCAGCAACACCAGCGGACCAGCAGGACCAGGATCAGCAGCAGTAGAGTAAGCGACCAGCACACCAGAAGCACCAGAGTGAGCAGGAGCACCTGCAGCAAGTAAGCACCAGCAAGCACCAGCAGGAGCAGGAGCACCAGACAGGACCATGCAGACCAGGAGCACCAGGAGCTACCAGGAGCGGTGCCAGCAGAGTAAGCACCCAACAGAAGCACAGCCACCAGCAGAAAGCACATGCATCCAGGAGCCAGCCGCCAGCAAAGTTCCAGGCACCGAAAGAGTCAGCCCAGCTACTGCAGCGATGGCACAGGCTTCTTCTTCTTCCACCCATGGTTGTTGGCTGGAGCTATGTCTGGCAGCAGGTTCTTTTCCTTCTGCAACTGAGTGACCTGCTTTTGCGAGCTTGCCATCCTTATTAATCCACGGAAGCTGACACAATGCATTCCCTCCTCCACATGCGCCAGTGATATGCTTTCGCATCCGCTAGGCATTTGCTAGGCATCCGCTAGGCTTCCGTGATATGCATCCGCGTTCATGCCGCTAGGACATCCGCTCTGCATCCGTTCCCTTCCGCTGCAGCTCCGCTTCTGTGTGCTCCCCCAGAGAGCCCTGCGGACTGTTGTATGTGCCATCCGCTTCCATCTGCTTCCATCCTCTAGGCTTCCGTGGAGCATCCGCTTTACATCCTGGCTACATCCTCCCTCCCTCCATTCCTTTCCGTTGTTGTCCGCTCTGCTTATGCAAATTTGGGGCACTTTTGGGAGCGGATAACAACGGATGGAACATTTTCTCGTCCACTGTGTCCTTTTTACATACGTTTTGCTTCCGTCGGCCTATGTGACAGGCCCTTAAACAACTGCAGTGATTCACTTAGCAACTGTGGCAAGAAAGGTCACAAAATTGGGCAAAACTCACTTAAAATGTGCCTCACTTAGCAACAGAAATCCTGGGCTCATTTGTGATGATAAGTCAAAGACTTCCTGTATTTTTTGTATGAACAATATACATTCTATTTGTGTGTGTGTGTTTCAGATGGGTCTTAGAATCCACTATATGTTAAAATATTAAACCAATAAAAAGGGAAAGATGCCTCCACATTAAGCTGAACTCCTATTGCCAATATGGATACAGTCATGATATTTTCTTGACAATAATGCAAAAATGGTTTGTGGTTATTTTGTTTGACATGTTTTTCAACTTCCAAAATTTGAGTATAGTCTAGTACTATGGTATTTTATCTAATTATTAACCAGGTTTGATTTTGAGGCTGGGCTATCTAAACTATTAAACAGTACAGTATTAACAAATATATAACATATGTGAACAATATGTGGAGGAGGTGGGTTTGGTGTAATAGAATGGTGTGTATACTGTGGTGCTAGATCAGGTATTTCACATGACAGCTGGATACATGGCTGACCATTACAAGCAAGTAGCTTGTGGGCTTTAGCAATGTAATTCTTCAGAATTCACCCTTGAAACCACAAATCACACATTTTCTCTCATTTTTCACATACTATTACTATTCTTTATGCTTTATAAACAAAACCCAAATAACTATTATTTCAGCTGCCTAGTGGCAACTTCTTGAAATAACTTCCAATAACTTGTATGATTGGAATTGCTGATTTGCAGATGTACTGCATCATAGAAGCAAATTGTATTTGCAGTAATGAAAACCTGGCAGAACATCATTTTAATTTTAATTTGCATCCCTTTGAATATTAATAAGCTTGCATGAGGTTTGTTCCATGCTACACTGTGATTTCTGAGTTTTTAAACAAAAGATTTTCACAGACTCGCATGAAGTATATCGCATGAAGAAATTTTTACAAGACGCTATATTTTTTCTCAAAGGATTCATATATATTTATTTTCCAAGCTCTATGATTGCTTGAAACTGGATGGATGTAGTCAGATATGGACCAGCCAGTGCCAATACTTTCTACTAATAATAGTTACATCAACAAATAAGCAGACTATACAATTGTATTTAATGTCTCCCTCTCCAAAGAACAGTTTTAATTTTCTTATGAAATAATTGAATGCTCTATTTAAAAAGTAAAAGAAGGGAAGGAGTTTATTTCAACTAAATGCTTTCTGACAAATTGCTGGCAGAGATCAGGGCAACTAATTCAACATATCAAACTTTTTGAGCAATTGCAATGATGGACAGAATCATGCTAAATTGAAGCAAAGGCTTTATTTACAAACATTCTATTCTTATAAAAAAGTTCCTTCATTAAAAGGCATAATAGAATCGTACAGCTAAAAAGAGATGTTTAGGTGATGTCCAACTCTCTGTTCAATTGTAAGATTAAAGATTATCTGGAGTAGAGCTTAATTCCTGATTTCTTAACAAGAAGAATGGTTTGCATTTACCCTCTTCCAAGGTTGTTTGTTTGTTTTGTTCAAACTCTAACCTACAGACTGGAATTTTATGGTGATCTCACATCTATTTTTTATTTATTTATTTAGTTTGTCAAAAGCTTACAATACAATAGAAATAAGAATAAACATAAGTTTAAATATAAGAAATAGGAACTAAAATTGGGGACAATAGGACAGGAATGGTAGGCACAATTGTGCGCTTATGCACGCCCCTTACTGACCTCTGAGGAATGGGGTGAGGTCAATGGAAGTTAGTTTAAGGGTAAAGGAATGGGGATTTGAGCAAGTCACAACAGAATCAGGTAGTGAGTTCCAGACATTGACTACTCTGTTGCTGAAATCGTACTTCCTGCAATCAAGGTTGGAGTGGTTTAATTAAGCTTATATCTGTTGTGTGCTCTTGTGTTGTTGTGGTTAAAGCTGAAATTTTCATTAACTGGTAAGATGTTGTAACATATGATTTTATGTACTATGCTTAAGGCCAATTTTAGCTGGCATAGTTCAAGGTTGTCTAAGCCTAGAACTTCAAGTCTGGTGTATAGGGTATTTTGTTGTGAACAGATGAATGTAGTACTCTTCTGGTAAAATACTTCTGGACTCACTCAATTGTATTTACGTCTGATATACAATGCAGATTCTAGACAGCAGAGCTGAATTCAAGTATTGGTCTAGCAAAGGTTTTGAATGCCCTAGTTTGCAAATCAGTATTACTAGAGGAGAAGCTTCATAAAATTAAATTTACAACTCTTGAAGCTTTTTTGGCAATATTGTTGCAGTGAGCTTTGGCGCTTAGGTCATTCGATATGAGAACTCCAAGGTCCTTGACAGAGTGAGGGTCATCAATGAGGTCATATCCACCTCGCTTGTATTTGGTATATAGATTTCTTTTTACCAATGTGTAAGATAGAGCAAATCTAAGTATGAACCAAGTTCAAACTTGTTTAACCCCCCTGGATAATGATGTATTTATCACAACGTATTAGAAATTGCAATATTGTTTATATTCTGCCTGTCCTGTACAAATACTATACAAAGCAGATAGATCAACTCCACAAAGCATCCACACAGTCTTTTTTATTGGTTCATCAGGCATCCTGTCAACTCACATTTATGATGAGGTTCTTTTTAATGTCCAATCCTTTGCATATCTGAATTGTGTTGTAGGAAGATAATAAGGTCTCAACCCCATGATGATTGAAGAACCGGCATGGTAATGGCTTTAAGCAAGAGTAAGGGAGACCTCTCCCAACCCAACAACTTAGTGACCAATCAGGATTACAGATGTGACCACATGGCATGGACTACATTTCCCAGGATACCTTAACTACATTTACCATGATGCATTCCCTTAAGGGGACAGCTCAAATTCCTAACTAACTATCCCAAATCCCATTAACTCTAAACTGTCTGGACAGCACAGTTTATAATTAAAATATAAAATATAGTGAAATCAGTTCATCACAACTCTGTGAAACGGACCTTGCATGCAATATACCATTTTTTTTACACCAATTAATTCCCTTTGTGTAATGGAATCTTTATGAACACAATGTCATTTCTGTTGTCTAATTTTTATAATGAATAAACTATAGTAAAAATAACATCTATATAACATATTAAGAAGTAAAGGAGGAAAAATTCAGAAAAATAGTACATTCCTGCAGATTTTATTAGAAAAAAGCCAAGAAGTTCCTGTTCCAATTAATTCAACTTCATCTTGTGGTCCTTGGGACACGAAGGAGAACATTACAAGGTAATCTAAGCAACTATCTTGACACAATGGCAAAAGCAATCTACTATCTTATTTAAAATACAACATAAAAACAAACAACTGTGTCAAATCACAACATATTCAAATTCCAAAATCATTTACCAAATGTACTCATCCAAGTTCTTAGCCTAATTTATCTTGGTCCCATAGATTGTTTCATAGAAGAACCCAAACAATGCTCATTCTATCAGATCTTGTGAGATGACTAGACAAAATCAGAGACAAGTAGTTCTGCATATAACCTAGTCCTGTACCATGAAGGGCTTTAGAAGTAATAAACATTATCATGGATGACACCCAGAAGCTGATAAGAAATCAATGCAGCTCATAAAATGATGGTATTACATGGCTAAATGGTGGCATGCCCATAATAATGCACAATGTTGCATTCATAAACAATTGTAGTTTTCAGATGTTCATGGATAGTCAATTCAAAGATCATGTTGTAATAGCATGATCAATGCTATTAATGTGGTAATAGCATGACCAATGCATAAAAGGTTCTGAGAAAGAAAGAGAAGCCGTTGGCAGAAGATTAAGTTATGGAAAGGCCATTTTGGCTTCAAGCAGGAGTTATGAGTCCAAAAGAACTCCCAAATTGTACACAAGTTGTTCCTAGGGAAGTACAAAAAACAGTCACATTTAGAACTAAAGATGGACAATCTGCAAGATTAGTAAAACCTATATTTCTCATTTGGGGCTAAGTTAAATTATGGTATTCTCTTTACTGGACTTTTTATACAGTACTTCTAAATAGAAACACTGTTTCCAAGTTGAAACACACTTTTTGTCAACAACTTCATTTAATATAGATAAATGCCAACTTCACTTGACCTTCTAAAGTTGAACAATGAACATTATTTTATTCTGGTTTCCAAACATTACACTTTTGACTGAGGCTATCTATGTTCTCCCCACTTTCAAATAACTCCTATTACCAAAATAAAGAGAAGAGTTTATTTCAGTAACAACTGAGAACTTGGTGTAGTCAGGGAACTTATGGAACTCTGTAGAGGAAAATGTTTATAATATGTCTTAATGAATGAAAAAACAACCTATAGGTTTGTAACTTTTCTATAATGTAAGTGTCAGGCATCACAATTGGGTTTAATTAAATCAAGTAATTCACCAATCTGCAGATACTTTACCTACATCTAAACTGCTTAATTTAGCAGAAGGTTCACAGACAGAGGATGTCAAGATTAGAGTGTTTATTGTGCATATGAATGAGGCCACAGACAAATAACTGCTGATTGCCAACTGCAGTGTAAAGATATCAAGATCTTTTTTTAATGGTCTGAAGGGTTTAAATGTAAAGCCTTTTTTCTCGGTATCCCTGAATGGGGGATATTTAGCATGTTTTTATTGCCTTGAAGATGGGCTGCTGTATACATCTATAATTACATAATTATCTTTAGTATGGAACTGGTTAAGCCTAAAAATATCAGAAGCTTTTTCCTCTCCTACCTTCTTAGTTGTGGGCAACTGAAAGGCATTGATCTCCTAATTCTGTCTTCATTATTTGTTCATCAGGAACTTCTTCAGTGTCCAAACTATTAGCTCCTCTCTGTATTTATTTTTGTGCAGTATAGATCCCCATTAGCAATCTCTTCAGATACATTGTAAATAATGTAAATATACTGTCAACTAAATGTCCAAAAATCATGGAAATATGAATTATAAACCGCAAAACACTAAGCTGCTGTCTAATCCATGGTATTTTTCTGTACAGTAGTCAAACTTTCCAAAGAGAGAATCAAAGGCAGTTAAATATTCCTGTCTCTATTTAATGAGAATCAGATTGTAAACTCTTGTGATATGGCAAAAATGCATTCTAAAAATTCAGAAATACAGAATAGCAATTCTAATGTTTACAGAGTTTAGGTGTCGGTTATTAATCAAGTAAAGGGCTATATTTTTTTCCTCATAGAAAGGTAGGGCCACTGATGAGAGAGGAGGAGTGATAGATTACTTTTTGTAATTTCTAATCAATCAATACATTCCTTTAAGTATTAGCAGCGGCTAATGGAGATCTTGTAGGTCTAACACTGATTGTTCAGTTACAAAACCTGTGAGTGTCATGAATGTGCTTCTCCTTTTCCAAACATGCCAGAAAATAGACAAATATTCATGTTGAGTGGTGGTAAGTATTAGAGAGTTGAGATTCTACAGACTATAAATTTTGAACCACAGGCAATCAAATCTGATGTCATTTGGTCTCAATGAAGAGTAGTTCATATAAATTGTATTTTGTAAATATGTAAATATTGTAAACATGTAAATTGTCTATTCTCAGGACTATTGGAAAAGTAACAGGGAAGCTAAATAAAAGTAAGGTAAATAAAAGTCAGGATTCTCAGTGATGAGCATAAGACCTAGCCATGAGTAGTCTTAATACTATTAGGAGGTTGAACAACTTGAGTGGGGAAAGCATATTTTTGTTTAATGAAGGATTTATTGAAGGATGTGGTGAAGGCTTGCTGTCAAATATTTGCCCACATGGCAAAGATAAAGTTGCTCTCCCCTGAATGTGAATATTCCTTATAAAAATCAGAAAAGAAAAATATAGTTCAACCTAAAAGCCTGCCATGGTTCAAGAAATTTAAATATAAATAATATTTTCATTCCTTAAAAATAAGCATTTAAGAATAAGATACCTGAAACAGATAAAAAGTATTTATCCATAGAAACAGTGCAGAATTCCCATAAAACTCAGGAACAGTATAAGTTAAGTGGATGGAGGATGCATCTGTGACATTTTCATGGGCTACCAAAGTAATGCAGATCTTGCCTGATTTACACTTTCTGCCTATTTGGTCCAGCCAAAAGGACTCTGGAATATGACAGCTGGATTGTCAGCAGTATAATAGCAAATACTAACTACAGTCCCATAGAATGAGTTCCAGCAATTCTAATGCAAAACAACCTTATAACCCCAATTGTCTAATGTTCATACCCTGTCTCAAGTACAGTATTTAATGGAATAAAAATGAATAATTCAATAATCAGATATTTTAATGTCTCCAACTCAATCTACTATTGTTTATGTTTACCATAATCTGATGTGAAAACTGGCACAGAGTTAGAGTTCTAAATAAATGTATTTTCTAGGAAGCTTTGGTTATATAGTGTCATTTACAGAAAAATAAGCTATCTAGTTTCTAGCTTAAAGGTATTGCTTAACTGTTTAGTATCGTATTCCACTGTAGTTCTATTATGGTTTACCAATTGAAACTCAACAATGAAAGCTATAATGTGTGTTATTGTTTCTGTATGAAGTTAGATAAATAGGCAGATAAATAGGCAGAAATACAATCACAGATTTATAAATAGACTTTTCTGAAGATTTGTATATTTAAATGACTATATAATACATTTTTCGATAGTCATCTACCAATCCTTGGTTATAGATATCTAGTATATATATCTAGTGTTATTGGTATAGCTAGTGTTAGGTATCTGGCTTTAGTCCAAAAAATTTATTATAGTTAGATTTACACAGAAATCAATAGAATCACAACTAAGCTAGAGGCCACCACAAATCTAGTATTGTAGAAGATTCTATTTTTGCTTCCAGCAGAACGTCATCTTGCTTATTTCTGATTTTTCAGATATTTTGGTATGAAGGTTAGGTCAGCACAAAAACAACTTACAGTTGAGATACCACATATTTCTATCCTACAAGGGCTATCAGGTTTTAAATCATTTTACTTTGAAGATTAAAAGAACTTCGCGTTAACCAAGAGATGGCAAGTGTTTCTCTCCGTTTTACATCCCCTTTCCATCCGTTGGTGCAGTGTGACATGGGCTTTATATAATAGTATACAGCTAGTCCTCATTCGGGGATAATTGGGAATGGCAACTGTCTTCAGTTGAAGCAGTTTGTAAGTGAAGCCATAACTGTGCTTATGTTCATACTTTCATCTTTCCTTTGCTTTACAAACCTCATAAATGAGAGAATTGATAATAAAGTTACTTTTTCATCACCATTGTAGTTGCGAATAGCCACTAAATAAGGACTACCTGAACTCTGTTATACTTAAAACTATGTCAGTGTGTTTAAATGAGATTACCAGCAAAAGTGATCATCCACACACACACATACATAAATAAACAGAGATAGCTGGGAAGGATGTTTTCAAGGAGAAACTAGGACTTGAGAAGTCACTTGGCTTAGTAAAATGGCTTCAGCTTGCTGAAAATCCCAAACCTGTACAAGGAAGAATAAATACGGGAACATCTTCTGCAGCATGCAAAAGCAGAAGTGGCACTTTAAGGAACAGTTACAAGAGCAGGTCATATTTATGGCATTAGTAGTTGCTTCCCTGCCTTTGCAAAATAGGCAGGATTTTGCATTTCCCCCTCTCCTCTGCACATTTACAATAATCTTGAGTCAAAGCAGAGAATATTATCTTCACAACAATGAGAGAAATATGGGCTATTTTGTTCCTTTCAAAACTCTGTGGGCTGTCTAAGGAACCATCTTCTTTAATTGTTTGAAGAAGAGTGCTTCACTCAAGCTAACATACTTTATGAAACCTCTCTTTGAAGGCTTTGCATGAAGCTAACTACTATGAATTTTCTAATGATAGTTCTCTGCAAAAAAAAAAAAAGTATTTCCGTCCCTGCATTTCCAGCCATTGCTGTTATGAAATAAAGTGACCCACAAGAGGAAAAGGTTGTTCAGGAGTGTTATGTGTGTATGATTATGCCATTTCAATACACTGAATGTTATGCTGCTACAGGGTAGATAAATCTGCAAGTGATTGTTATCCTGAGAATGCAGGCTAAGCAATAGCTACCCTCTACTAACACCCCTACAATTGCAAGACATCTAAAGGGTAATGACAAAGGAAAGAGCAAATGTAGGTTCCTGTTTAAATGACCTTCTTCCTCTGTTCACTAATTGCTGTTGTTATGGAAGCACTTAAAGACCAAACTAGGCCTAAATTGGAACATAATAAGGGTAATGAAATGCAACGGTATCTTCTACTTGGCTCCTGTTGACTAAGCCAACTGATTTTATATCTACCAGCTGAGTTGAATGCAAAAGGCATTTACAGACATAATTTCTTCTTATGTCGTGTACAAAGGAATGGCATTTAGAAACCCAATCGCCAGGAAAAAAACACCCGAGGAATTTAATAGGAAAAGCTGTTTACACTATTACTATTCTACTATACCTTACAGGAAGATAATTAAGTTGAAACCATCAGCATTTTAACATAATAAAAAAAGACATTGAGTGAGCTCTGAACCAAAGAAGTCTTCTATTTTAATCCATACTTAGCTGTGATAGTTTCTATAAATATGTACATTAACAGAAAAGGACTTGTAGAAAATGTTGTCTTAGAATTCTGTTTGGAAGTACTTATTACTGTTATCTGGAGAACACCCCCCCCCCCCCTCCACTAGNCCCCCCCCCCCCCATCCACTAGGAGGTGAGGCAGATTAGAACAGGACAGGGTGATTCTGCTCTCTTTCATGTCTACAATGCCCAATGTACTTTGTGAACCTACCTTGTCTTTGCTATAATCCCAAATGACACAATAAAATAATTGTAATTAACAAAGAAGGCAACTGTATATTCTTCCATGTCTCCAGAAACTAAAGATGAGCAGCCTTCATGCTTTTGAGTAAATTTTGACAATCCTTGGCCTGCTGGAACTGGCAAGAGAACTAATGGATCATTGCTAATACCAGCTAGAAGGAATATGTCTATGGAGATTCTCAGTCATCCAGGTCATAGTTGACCCAAAGGTGCTTTTTAAAGAGGCAATTAGATATCCTTGTTTTTCTTTGAAGATGTTTTGCTTCTCATCCAAGAAACATCTTCAGATCTGACTGAATGGTGGTAAATGGAAGGATTTATAGTCCTTGCAGACAGCTGGTCATTTATACTCCTTGAAGACAGTAAACTCCACATTTTAGACAGAGAGGACAGCTGGTTTGAAAGACGGTCAAAGAGACCATCTATGTCAAAATTGAACAGCCCTCTCTCAACAGTTGAAGGGGGGATTGATATCATCTATCCAGTCTATAACAAAGTCCTTTCAGAAGTTCCGAGAAGGCTCCACACCCATTTTGCACTACTCAGGTGATGCTGATGATAGAGATAAACCTCCAGGTGGCCTCAATGACTTACTAAAAGAATGCAAATGACCAGCTGTCTGCAAGGACTATAAATCCTTTTATTCCCTACTATCCAGTCAGAGTTGAAGAATTTCCTTGGATGAAAAGAGGAATATCTTCAAAGAAAAACAAGAGAGTCCAGGTGCCTCTTGAAAAAAACACCTTTGAGATGGCTAGAAGGAGGTAAAATACAAAATGATTTATTGGAAAACTATGGCTCTTTAAAAGGATTGAAAATCATCATGACATGATTGTTCAAAAATTCTATTGAACCAGGATGGTCAGGAAAGAATATTCCATCCAAGATGGGAAGATGTGCAAGCAAATGATGAAAACACCCTCACAAAGCAAAAATTATACTTGCTTTGTGACATCATAAGCACGCATAAAAGTGATGGAACTTGCATTGCATTGCTTTCCTCAATTTCACAAAAGCTTCCAGTCCTGCAGATGTCTTTTAATGCCTTGATAACTGTAATCAAATCTGGATACTATGAGGATATGTGAAAAGTGTGCTGGTTCAGATACTCCTTTAAGAAAAGAAAAAAGGCTAAGAAACTTCAAATGCTTTCAAGTTGTATTGAAAAACCTCTCTATATGAAAAGTTCTTGAATCTTCATTTTGTTGAAGAGCATAAATATAATCTTGTAGTTTTATTTTGTTCACCATGATGACACAAATGTAAAACATACTGTTTTTGATATACTGAAACCCAAAGGTTTTAGTGGTTGGGTTTTATTTTTCTAGATTTCCTTGGAGAAAGTAACTATTGGCTAATATAGGGTAGTGGTTAGGGTATCAAGCTAAAAACTAATAGACCAGGAGTTCTAATCTCATTTTATGGACCTAGCCAGCTAGGTGACCTTGGCTAGTCACTCTGTCTCAGCCCTAGGAAGCAAACAAGGCAAATCTTTTGAAATATTTTGAAATCTTTCCAAGAAGACTACAGGTATTTGTCCAGGTGGTTGACACTGACTCAAAGACATACACAAATCCTGAGGAAAAAGAAAATGGAAAATTCAGTCGAATTACATATGACAGAATCTCATCAGCAGAGTGGTTGACTGGTGGAAAAACTCAAGGCATGAAATGGCAAGATCACTATTTTTAACATCAGGCTGGTCTTACTGAGAACAGCTCACATGTAGTATTTAATTTTCCAAGAGACTCCTTTGTTGGATACTTTTGGGTTTCATAAATGTTGCTTTGGCACAACCCATCAAATCTTTTTCTGCTGTTTTGTTTTTATAAATGCTTTAGTGTCCTTTTGAACAAAAGTTGTATATGGCACAAACTATTGTTTTAATTCAAATAGTTTTCACTTTAAAAAGTGTGAGTTCTAATGCTAAGACTTAGATGTATGTCAAAAGGTAAGAAAAATATTTTATTTTGATTTGGAAGCTACTCAACCCCCAAGGGAGTCTGGGTGGCTTATGTGATTAAAAAATAAAAAAAATATAATTAAAAAAGAAAAGAACATGCACTACAGGACTAAATAACACATTGTAATATAAATGAAAACCTCCAGATACTCAATAAACAACCAAGCCCCAGGTCTAAAAGCACAGCCACGTTTTCAAAGATTTACAGAAGTCTTCCAGGGTGGGAGCCACATGAATCTCCAGGGTGGAGTAATCTGTTAATCTGTTCCAGATTTAAGGTTTATTCTTAGAGAGAGGTACTTCAGTGAATAATTGTGACATTGAGTGTGACATACAATGATTTTGTTCTGCAGGGGGTAATGCGGATGAAAACATTCCATTGCTTAAAGGGACATTCCTCCATTTTCTTTGATTTTTTTTTAAAGCAACATTACATTCAGAATCCTAAAAGAAATGAAGGATTTATCTGTCAAATTTCATGCTGACTAAAGCAGGATCCCAGCTCTTAAGAGTTTTTATAGTCAAGTAAACACAAGTACAGCTCTCCTTAGATCTTCAGGCCACCAGCTGAGGACAGTAAGTAAGATATAACAGTAAAATAAAACATATGAGCCTCATCCCTTATTTCTGACTTCTTATGCATTTATACAAACCCCTGAAGAGGGAAGAAGAATCCAGGAAGCATTGCAAGAGAGGCAGTCTCTATAAAAATAATTTTGTACTGTTGTAAGCACATGGGACCTTTTAAACAAATAAATGGAAAAATGCAGCCTCTTATATTTTTATGTACAGAATAAAGCAACTCCCCTCTCATGTGTTATTTTGAAAGTGAGACAAATGCTCTCTAAGATAGATAGATAGGTAGATAGGTAGATAGATGACAGATTGATAGATAGATAGATAGATAGATAGATAGATAGATAGATAGATAGATAGATAGATAGCCAAATGAACTGTCAGATCAAAACAAAATTCTTGAAGACCATTTGGATAGAAATCTAGAAGAAAAGGACAAAAAAAAGAAAGAAATGAACACATTTATTTTCCATCAACATCCCCCATCAAGGCAGAATAAAATGAATATAAGGAACTGGAGGAGTAAGTTCTGTGGTGCGTGTTCAGACTGGTAATTAATATTTCTCCTTCGTATAGTTCCAGGGTGTCAAACTCGTGGTCACGGGCCAGATAAGTCACATACTGGCCCCGCTCCTGCCCGGTTTAGTGAAGGGGAAAAAAGTCAAGATACGTCACATGATGGTGCTGTGACAATGCAAGTTTGACATTCCTGCTATAGATATTATTGAAGCTGCATAATCTGCTTGAGGCAAAGATTGAAGAACTGGACAATGAATTTACATGGCTCAGTTCTAACCAAGTGTTTTTTTCCCTTCCTTCAGTATATATGCATTATGGTTTGAGCCAAAGAGCAAGGACAGTTTGTCCAGAAGTATATGGCAGACAAATCTCACTGTAGGAACCTCAGAATTGATCCAGAGAGTTATAAAGAATTCCTCTGTGATAAACAGAAGCAACAGCTATATGACTAGTAGCCAAGTTTATACAACAATCTCAAAAAACAGGTTTGATTTAGTCAAATGGCTATTTTGTATTTTATTTTGTATTATTTTAGCAATAATGAAATACGTCAAAATTGGCACTATCCCACCTTTATTATTTATTAATAATAAAGTTATTCCCCTACAAGGTGTCTCTGGTAGGCTTACAAGTTATAAAATAAGTAAAAATAATTAAAATTTTAACATATTAAAATGACACTGATTAAAATATTTTATAAGCAGCAAACATACATAATACTGCTCCTTCTGCTTAGTTTCCACAAAACAACAACCCTGTGATGTGAGTTGGGCTAAGAAAACAGTGCCTGACCCAAAGTCATTCAGCTGGCTTTCATGCCTAAAACTCACAGTCTCCCAATTTCTAGGGCAAAACCTTAATCCCTATACCAAACTAACTGAGATGAGAGTACAGTGAAGAGATAAAGGATTAAAAGAATGATAAGCATCTCTTTCTAACCCTCATTCCTTGTACACTGTTGTCTTTTGTCTGTCTAGCTGCTTTGTTGATTGTGCATATCTAGGACCAGGTTGACTGCATATTTTGCATTTAAAAATAACAGCAAAATCATATAATCAAATCAAGTCAGGCATTAATGGGAAACAAATTTGGTGATAAAGCCTCATGATATCACATTATCCTATAATTAGATGCAATTCTAAATCAGAGTAACATTTGTCTGATCAGCAGCTTTGATCTCATCCCATCTGCATTATTGTGAAGTACAAGGCACCAAATACATGTAAAACTTTTTTTTAAAAGAGATCATTAGGAAAACATTTGATTCAGCAGATCAACTTTTATTTAATGCAGGAAAGAAAGGGAACTTTCACAGCAGTATTTTAGCATACAGTATTTAAATTATGAGTTAGTATTTTTTGTATGCAGCTCACAACTTTGCATTCTTTATAGTAAAACAAATCAATGAAAATTCTACTAATTAATTAAGCAAATATTCTCTTTTATCTGGTACTTGTATACTACTTCACTCAAAATGCGAATTTGTGGCTTATGAAAAATGGTATATTATAAATTATGTGGCACATCTCATGAATAAACTTCACTATAAAATCATAGTCATGATCAAAAAAACTAATATTGGAAGATTAGGAGCTTTTGAGAGATAACAAGAACAGATTGTCAGTTGCTCGCTCTTTAATAAATATGTTATTAAGAAGTTTTTGGGCAAACCTATTATCTCTAGCTATTATCTCTATTATCTCTAGTTATTTCATATCTCCTAAATAACATGATTTTTAAAATATTTTTATACATTGTGCACACATAGATACACACACATACACGTATCTGCAGTACATATTCAAAATGGCACCGCTTGTATTCATAGCTTGTATTCCTGCCTCCTATTTACCCTATAAAAACAACCCTATGAGATAGGCTGGGCTGAAAGGGCCAGTGATACACCAAAATCCCCCAGCTGGCTTTCATTTGAAAAATAATTATGATTTCTGTTGTGAGCAACATATTGTATTAAATCTCTAATATCATTCACACTGGCTTTAATATCAATGCAATCAAAATACAGTAAATGACTTTATCCTTCCTATATTAATTTAAATCAGAAATCAACTCATAATTCAGAAACCCTGGATTAGAGCAAACTATTCAAAACTAAGAATTAAGCAGACTATCCTAACCCTGCAAGAATTAATCCAGGTAGTTACCAGGAGTCACCCAAACAATACAGTATAGAAAATATGTTTTCAACAGTAATAAAATAAATTTACTGAAGACTGTTTTCATAAAGCATGTTATGATGGCATTATGTAACATGCTCACCAGGACTGGAATTTTGAATCAAGTTTCTATAATTAAATGCTGGACATATAATCTTACCTATTCATTGTCTTTTTCTTCATAATGTCTTATTTTATTTTGTAATAGATTTATAACTATAGATTTATAAGGCAAATATAGTACAAAATAATGAAATTAAGAAACAGAGAGAACATTGGAATGACTTCTGGATAAAGCTAAGTGAAACAGTGGGTATTTGTTGACATTTCACTAGTCATGTTACTAACCTCTTGAGAGCAGATCTCAAACAATGGGACAAGAAGTGTCATGTTTCAGATAATACCTGTGTCCAATGATAACAAACAATCACTAGCTACCATGTACAAAAGACAGTACATAGTCTTCCTCTCTATTAAAGTGTTTGGGAATTTGTGTCTAAATTTCTAATGCCCCTTTGGGAACTCTGAAATATCAGTTACATTATGCTAGGATGCTAACTTTCTCCAGGTCTTTTTGAAATTTGGTTTTTGTGATTGTTAATTGGCTAATGGTGGCCATTCTATGTTTTTAAATATGTCCCTTTCAGGTTCTTTCATTCTGCATTGTAATTTAATCTTTACTAGAGAGCCACATTTGTCTACCTTCCCAAATCTTACTCATTCATTTTTTCCCAATATTTTTTTTTGTCATTTTGTCAATACAACTGAGATATATAGAAGATTTGCATACTATTTATGTCCCTTCTTGGTTATTCTGGATATTTTTCTTGCTCTAGTTACATCTTTTATTGTGTACACCCTCCTTAAAAAGGCATTGTATCACAGGTTAATTTGTTTTGTGTCCTAATTGTATCACCTATTTTATCAGCCCTATTCATTAGTGATATTTTTCCCATGTAACAGTCTCTGTGTAATTCTTTTTTGCATACTACAATCTCCAAAGTGGGGTCTGAGATCTCTCTAACTTTATAATTAACCATTTCATGATAGAAAAAAGTTTGGCTGGCTGTTAGGTCATGGCTGTTTTTGCTCCTGGGTCTAAGAATAGATGTATAATATTCTATTCATATATTGCAGAAATCAGTATCATGGAAAAACAATTTGACTTAAAAACAGTGCAGGCACAAGAGCCAAATTGTGATATAGACCAGGAGAACATCAGCATACTGACATAAAGTTATTTGATGGACCACCTCTCCGCAACTATATTTACCTGGCCCATTAGAACCAGAAGGCAGTGCATGTTTTTTCCCTTCCAAACTATAAAGGAAGTAAATATGATGGAACCTGGGAAAGGGCCTTTTCTGTGGGTGGTTCCCTCCTTTTGGAAAATAATTTCCCCAGGGATAACATTGGTCCCCATTTTGTTGCTTGGCCACAAGACTTTGAAAACATAATTTTGTCGGAAAGCTTGGGAACCCCATTAAAAACTGATCAAGTTTGATTCTGTTGACTTTGCCATCAGGTGGGGTATATGTGGGGGATTAAACTATGAATTTTTAACTGTGGATTTTTAATATTGTATGATAACTAGAGCCACTGTGTGGGAGTTAGGCAGAGGGGGAGGGAGGGAGGAAGGAAGGAAGGAATTTCATCAGAATAAAGAAAGTAAGAAGAAAAACATAAATTTCCCAATAATCTTGACAAGAGAGAAAGTTATAGCTGTCACTTAAAGGGAGCTACATGCTATTGGAGACAATCTAGTAAAGTATACACCATATTATATCTCACATTATGACCCAAAACTCATTTTACCAATAAATAGGCATGAATAAATAAATAAATGTTGCTTTGTATTTTTGATCAAAATTTGAGAAGCTTCCAAGGGCGGGAGGGCAATCAGCTAAGAAAAGATTTTATGTATTTGTTGTTGTAATGTTCCACATGGGTATGCCATGTGTTTGGTATTTAACAATCCCTGTAGCTGAAGATCAATTTGCCATATAGGCAGAAATACTTTATTCAAATGTGAAAGAAATTATAATGATGCATGGAAAATATTCAGTGAGGGGGCAAATATCTCCTCATTTTGTCATTCAGGCCTTTTGAGAGAGAAAAGAGGAAGTAGGACTTGAAGGGTCAAAATAGCCTACTTGTAGCTAATGAACCATGATATAAAAATATGTTATATTTATTCTGCATTGTATATTTTGATTGCAAAATGAAGGAAAGAGGAATATGCATTCTTCAGAACTCAGTACATTTCAAGGAGACTGCTGTCATCAGCTATCTCTTTAATATTTTCACGTGTTCCAATGACATACTTTTGTGCTTTATTGTAAATGCCTCCTCTCCTTCATTGTTAGAAGAAAGGGAAATTCACCACACTGCATCACGCCCTGCATGTATATCATATAACTATTGATATACTGAAACCAGATGGTTACACCACACAGGTGTAAGGTAATTCTGAAGGCTAGTAAATGATGGTGTTGGGGGGGGGGGAAATGCAGTTGGGTAAACATCTGTTGTGCCCACAGTTTGTATGACTGAATGTAAACATTCAGTGAATTTACTACCGGCTGTCTCTAAAGTCTGTTTAATAAAATTGTTAAAAATCCTTGGTTGATACCACTTTAAGACATCAGCTAAAATTTTCCTACAAAAAGGTAAAAAAGTTACAGTTGAAACCTTAAAAGGCATAAAGCACCTAGTATAATTCTGCTAAACCAAAAGAATACTGAATGAATGAGAGCTCATCTGTGTTGGTTCTGAGAGTACCCAGATGCCTTTTTGAGCCACTCAGAATAATAATTCACTCCATGTAGACGCTGTTAAGCAAATCTGGCTTCCCCAATGATTCCCCTTGTTGGACGCCAACTGGGAAGGTCACAAATGGCAATCCCAAGACCCCAGGATACTGCAACATCATGGTAAATACATATCAGTTGCCAAGCAATCATGCCACTAGATGATTTTGATCATGTATTGCTGTTTATTGAGGAGGCTGTGACAGTCCTAAGCGCAAGGACTGTTCATAATTCATTTTTCTCAGTAACTGAGAATTCATTTATTTATTCATTTTCATAATTCATTTTTTTCTTCAAACAATCATTAAAAACAGTGTTCTGAGTCTATCTCTCTCTATATATAATTCATATGTTTCCTTAGTAAATAAGACGTGGGTTATTATTATTTTTGGACAGACCTACATTCCTTCAAGAATATCTTATGGGATACAACATGGTGCATAGAGCTGAAACAGATGATGTACAGAACAAGACACATAATCTCTTTGTAATCTTCTCTTTCTGAAATATTCTTCCTTTTAAGTAAATAGAAGAACAAATATTTTGCACAAGAGATACCAACTGCTCTGCTGTATGAGTCAAATGATGTAGAAACCCAGGATTACATGCAATCCTCCCTGCTATAGATTGTAGCTCATTCTCTTCTTACTTTTTGTTTTTTGCTGGATTTCAAAAGTCTGCAGGCTCATATCATAGTTACTCTCTATCTGCATTTTGCAATTTGTTCTGTAATTAACGTTCCCAACATCATTACAGGACTGTCTCTGCTCAACCTGTTAACTTCCCTATGTATTGTTCATTGAAGCCACGTATAGCACAACAACATCATACTTTAAGCCTGAAAGATTATCCTAGAAAGGGGCAATTGAAAATCTCCTATTGAAAGTTCCCCTTATGAAACTGGTGCTTCTTTTTGAAGGAATGTAGTCATCTATACATAAGATATAGGTTGTCCTGTTGACATGCAGTTCCATAGTCAAGCCCTGTGGAAATCAGGATTTAAAATGCTCAATTCTGCACAGAATCATTCTGAATAAATGTTGATTGTAAGCATGCTGATAATCAGAATTTATCAGGATCATTCTAATGAAGTCTTGCTCCCAGCTTTTTCATTTCTTTTTCTACTCAATTTTACATTTATTTCAAAGCAAGAATCACTCAGTTCAATTTTCTGGAAGTTCTTGAAAACTCCTTATATCAACTCTGAACAACCAATGTATTTAAAAGAGATGCTAGCTTTGGTAAACTGTATGGTTTCTCCTCCCTCACACCCCCAACTTAAGGTTAAGCCTTAAGAAAATAAAAATTACACAAATTTCAGCTGCAAGGATACCAGTCAGGAAACAAAAGTGAAATGTTTCTCTTTGAATTCTCTTTGTACTTCTAGGACAATGCCTCCAAAATCCACCTGCTGAATGTTGGGTGGCTTATATAAAAGGATGTCATGGTAATTTGGAAAATATGCTAAGGACAGAAATGAGGGGAGTTGTTTGTCCCTGGGTTTCCCTACTGCTTTGTCCCTGGGTTACCCCACTGACTCATTACATGCCAAAACATTTGATGCCAGTCATAGGTAATCCTAACTCTTACATTTAAAAATGTTCTTGCTACTATTCTATTATAATTAATTGTATGAGGCAAATCAGAATTCAAGCTTGGCTTATATTGGTTTGACCTAGATGCCAGAGAGTGCTTTCGTTTCTCACTGTGTAGGAGGCAAGCCAATATTTCAATTCCTTTAACCCACAGGGTCTTTCCTTTTCTTAATTGTAGAGATATTTCTGTGTGATAAATAGCTTTTTATTGCAAACAGTGTTGCCTTTCCCTGTGCTTAGAAGTTCTTAGAAATACAGTTTAAAAGCCTCCTAGATAAATTTGCCTTTGAAATGTATGGGTTTGCAATGAATTAATATTATAAAAGCATCTGCCCTTGCTTAGTTAACAATGCCCAGATGCAAGAATTCATAAGTATTTTTGACCTCCTTGCCACTTGAGTCTACCATGCTGGTGTTTCAAAACTTATGGCACATAAAAAAAAAAAAACTTACTGGGCTCTGTTTAAAAATTGTCTATTCAAATGTTGCCATTTCTACATGCATAAGAACTAATGGTGAAATACTGGTTGGCTCTTTCCATGATATTCCAGACATTGCTTTGAATTTAATTTTAGGCGCTAATCTTTTGATGCTCCTCCCATTATTAGGAAACATGTAAGGACAATAATTAGATTATACAATGAAGAGATTATACTACCCGAGACTTCTCAGAAAACAGCAACTGAATGAAAAACTGCTGGTGACTTCTACTGCTACACCATAGACAGCATTTTAACATACTGCACGTCTGTATGGTTTGCCAATTGCACAGTGGCAAATAGGAAAGCACTCCAGAGGGTTAATGTCCTTGCCCAGAAGATCATTGGTTGCCCTCTCCCTTCTTTGGAAGACCTTTATAGCTCCCACTGCCTTAAGAAAGCTCAAAACATTCTAAAAGATCTGTCTCACCCTGAGAACCCTTTTTTTGAACTATTACCACCTGGCAGATGGTACAGAATAATAAAAACAAGGACAAATAGGCTGAAAAACAGCTTCTATCCTAAGCAGTAGCTCTTTTGAATTCTGATATATAGTGCAGTGTTGGTGTGGTATCGGGGGTTTCTGGTTCAATGTGTGAAGGGTGAAGGATGTGTGTTTATGTTTATTTTCATGGTCATGATGTGCACTGAAGATGTGTTTGATTTCGTTGTATGAGGTGCAATGATAATAAATAAAATAAAACTAAATAGATAATAAAACTAAAACTAAACTATTCCAAATCACTGCAAAAGTCTGCAAGCACATAATAGGACCCCATTTATAAACAAGCCCCTATGGTGGGGTAGATAGGTGTGGTAAGTTGTGAAATTCTTGGAGTTTAAGTCCACATCTTGAATTGAGAAACTTTGCCCTATACTTTGAATGAACAGCCCATGATCACAAGCCCAATTAGACTTCTATAGGCTTCTTTTATTATAGCCCCTATAGATCCTCACAGGCCATTGTGATGGAATGTTGAAAGTGCCTAGCTGACCATATACTTCTCTTGCTAGAACATCAATACCTGAAAAAATGCTATACAATGAGAGCTTTATTCGAGAGAAAATTGAAGCAGGATAGACCCACACAAAATTTGGCATCAGACATTTAAAGATGATTTGTGGACAATGGACATCAAAGGGGAAGATGCCGAAGACACTGCCAAAGATAGGATTCACTGAAAGAATTTGGATTACTGTCCTCACATGTCGCTTCTCTATGTAGTTCATGTGATGTGGATAACAGAAAAACAGAGTTGGAAGAGACCTTGGAGATCTTCTAGTCCAACCCTCTGCTCAGTCATAAAGCCCTATATCATTTCAGACAAATGGTTGTCCGATCTCTTCTTAAAAACCTCCAGTGTTGCATCCCCCACAATTTTTGGAGAGGCTGATAAGTCGTTCCACTGATCAATTGTTGTAACTGTCAGGAAATTTCTCCTTAGTTCAAGGTTGATTCTTTCCTTGATTAATTTCCATCCACTGCTTCTTATTCTGCCTTCAGATGCTTAGGAGAACAGGTTGACCTCCTCTTCCTTGTGGCAGCCTCTTAGATATTGGAACACTGGTGATGATAGTGATGATGATGATAATGATGATAGACCCACATCAAAATCAAACAGAAAAATATTAGTACACCATGGTGAAATCTTGAAGGGATGGAATAATAACAACAATAGCAATAATAATAGCAATAATAATACAACAACAATAATTTGTACATCTTTTTGGGTAGCCTTGTTTTTCTGATTCTGCTTTATAGTAGCATTTCGTTACATTGCAGTTCTCTGACTTAGTGTATTTCTGCCACTTCTGAGGTTTTTTAGCTTTAGTAACCCTGCAGGCCCATGCCCTGGTTGCTCAGCTATGGGATCAGTGGCCTGTAGCCCACTTGTCACCAGATGCCCAGGTTCCCCAACACCCGACATGGTCCTTGTTAACCCAGGTGATGACCGAGCCAGTATAAGCTTTGTTTGATTGTGTTTCACCATAATTCATTGCATGGGTTGTTGAGTGAACTCAGTCCTGCTCCTCAGCCAGGGCTTCTCTGGCATGGTTGGATCTGCTGGTAGTTTGCACTACTACCAGCACAGCTCTCAGCTTCATTGGAGCAGTTAAGCCCCCCACCACGTCAAGGCAGCACCCCGAGGAAATATCACTGAATTGTTAACAGTTGGGAAAACCTACTTGATACAGAAGGATTCAGCAAAAGGGGCAACACCTGCAAATTACAGGCCAATAATGTGACTGACAACCATGTTCAATCTGCTGACTGGCATCATAGCTGACAGGATCCAGGACTACCTAGAAGTAAATAACATCTTGCCAGTAGAGTAGAAAGGAAACAAACGAGGAAGCAGAGGCACAAAAGACCAGCTCCTGATCGACAAAATGATTCTAGAGAGCTGCAAAACCCCAAAAACAAATCTGCATACAGCTTGGATTGACTACAAGAAAGCATTTGATTCACTACCACACAGCTGGATCATCAAGTGCCTAGATGTCATCAGAATATGCAAATGCATTGGCAAACACATTTCACTGCAAATGCGATGAAGCACTAGAAAAAACAGAACTGTTTATTGGAAGTGAAAGCCACGGACTGGTCAACATCTAAAAAGGGATTTTTCCAGAGTGATTCTTTGTCATCTCTGCTGTTCATTATCACCATGACCCCCCTGTCAACAATTTTAGGAAACTAACCTGGGTTATCAAACTGTTAAAAATTCACAGAAAATCTCTCACCTGTTGTACATGGATGACCTGAAGTTATATGGAAAATCAGAAGTCAAAATCCAATCACTGATCAATACAGTTTGAATTTTCAGCACTGACATCAGCAGGGAGTTCGGCCTGGATAAATGCACCACAGTGGCACTGAAGAAAGGAAAAATAGCAGAAAATGATGGAACAGAAATGTCCATCAAGTGCCACCAACTCAAAGCCGACAAATACCTGGGCATACTTCAGCTGGACAATGTCAAGCATGGGCAAGTGAAAAACGTGGTCAGCAAAGAATACACACAGAGTCATAAAATTTCTAAAAACAAACTGAATGGCGGTAACACCATCAAGGCTATAAATACCTGGGGCACACCCATCATCAGATATACTGCTGGGATTGGAAACTGGACACAGACAGAGCTAGACAGCTGGATAGGAAAACGAGAAAACTGATGGCCATACACTATGCGCTGCACCCACGTAGTGACATTGACAGGCTATATTTGCCCAGAAAAGCAGGCAGCAGAGGACTTTTGCAAGTGAAGCAGACAGTCGAAGAAGAGAAGCATGCTCCAGCAGATTATGTGAAAGACAGTGTTGAATCAGCTTTGATGGAGGTCTACAATAGGAAGCTGCTCCAAGTGCAGCAAACCAAGAATCAATACAGGAAAACAGCAATGCAAACTCAGCCTGACAGCTGGTGGAACAAAGCACTGTATGGACAGTTCCTTGAAAAGATCCAAGGAAAAGTAGTTAATGAAAAGACCTGGTTATGGCTGACCAACGGAATACTGAAGACCTGATTCTTGCTGCCCAAGAACAAGCCATCAGAACGAATGCAATCAAAGCCAGAATAGAAAAATCTGTTGATGACTCTGCAAAGAAGTGGACAAAATCACCAGTCATATACTGAGCTGTTGCAACACAATTGCCCAGACACAACACAGTCGCTCAGGTGGACCACTTGAACTTGTGTCACAGCTACCATCTGCCTGTCGCAAAGAACTGGTGGGATCATAAGTTTTAAAAAGTGGTCAAAAATGAGCATGCAAAACTACTGTGGGACTTCCGAATACAGACTAACAAAGTTTTGAAACACAATACCCCAAATATCACGATTGTGGAGAAGAAAAAAGTGTGGATCATCGACATTGCCAGACATGGTGACAGCAGAATCAATGAGAAACAATTTGAAAAATCACCAGATATCAGGACTTGAAAATCGAACTGCAGAGACTCTGGCATAAACCAGTGCAGCTGGTTCCAGTAATACTCGACACATTGGGTACTGTGCTTAAAGACCTAGGCAAGCACTTAAAAACAATTGGCACTGACAAAATCACCATTGGTTAGCTGCAGAAGGCCAACTTACTGGGATCTGCTTGTATAATCCACCGATACATCACGCAGTCCTAAACACTTGGGAACTGTTCGACTAGTGCTTTGTGATACGAAACCCAGCATAATTATCTCATTTGCTGTGTACACTATTGCTTTTTGTTCATAATAATAATAATAATAATAATAATAATAATAATAATAATAATAATAATAATAATAATAATAATATTAATAATAATAATAATAATAATAATAATAATAGGAACAGCTTATATCCTCTGATGCTACCTTAACAATTGGTTAGGACTCGAATTTCAAAAGGCTGTGAATCTCACCAAAGATTAACAACAGCAACAACAATAACCACCATAGCAAGACCTGAAAATTGGAGTTTTTACAAAAGACATGCCCCTGATATAGAAACATCAACAATGCCTGATATACAGTATGTTGGCATAAAGGCAGGAGTCTCAGTACTAGAAAACATATTCAGACTTCTTTGACAGGCTGGGAAAAAAGCATTGCTGCTTTAAGGAGTTCACACATTAAAGTTAAAATGACATTGCAAGCTGGAGCACCTTTTTTCATTTTTTAAGGGGTAGCAGAAGTTGCTGTATGCTCTGTTGTACAAGGCCCAAAGCACTTCTAAATCCTTTTTGAAGCACTTACAGCCCTAATATCAGCTTGTTCCTTCTTTCACTACCTGCTATCTTAAACTCCATGCACAGAGTACTAAATAAGGAAGCTTGAGGGAACTATCCAATGAAATAAAAGAAGTGATTTATTCTTCTTAACAGTCCCTTAAGCTAAGGCAGGAAGAAGTTAAACAAAGATGCATTGGTAGATCCTTAAATGATTTTCAATAGACCACCAGGAAATTCTGACTTTCCATGGTTTAATAACAGTGAAAAGTCCCCACTCCACTTTAAATTAGGCTGCTGAGAGGAAGAATACTTGAGAAAGAACAAAGACTGTCTTTTGTGTAACAGAACTGTCAATTTCATTCTGGTATTTGAACTCAGTTTGAAGGAGACCTTACTAAAAATGAAAGTTTGGACTAAATATATTTTCAATCCTTATGGCATGTTCCTTGCCTTCCCAGTGACTTATTTTATTCCTAACTTTAGCTAGTAGACCTCTGGATTCTAACTTTTAAAATAAGTAAATTAATGTATTCATTCGTACTTAAAATGATGAAGAATGTAACCAGTGTGAAAGCATTTTGAGATGTCTATATGGTGCACAGTAGAAAGAAGACCACAGCAATTCAAGAGCTTCTTTCAGAGTCTGCAAATAATTTAGTTTAGGGTTTACACAGACAAAAATAACAGTACAGTAAAGATGATCTTCACTCATCTGTATGATTTGTGTTTTTACATATGCTTTTGTATGGATGCCTGAATATGAGTAAATCTATATGTATGGGGAAACATTATAGAAGAAAGAGTGGATAAACATTATTCTGAAGGCAGCTGTGACCTATTATATAGTGGATATTAATAACTTCAGTCATGTATATTGGAATCAGAGAAGAACTTTAATTCTTTTTATAATTCTTGTGTAGTATTAATTGATCTTGGGTTCATTTAGTAAAATGAAATGTGTGAACCTAGTCACTGTTATTTGTAAAACAGAAGTTATGATTTGGATTGCATTCATGCAACATATTAAGCTAAAATATAATTGGGTCAGTGGCTTACTTGCAAATTAGCCAGCATGAACTTTATTTTGAATGGATGGGGAACCTTTGGGGAATTTCAGGACTATTGATTAATTGGAAAGTTGAAAAAAAAAGACATGCTGGAGAAAAGCAATAGCAAATTGCTTCCATAATGCTTCCAATAAAACTGCAAGGATATAAGCAAATGGAAACTGGTTACTTTAAGGACATATTTTTATTATGCTAAACTCTATTGTGTAGTTGATTTATGATTTAATGCATTTTGTACATCTAGAAAATTGAATTAATTGAGTAAACATGGTTAAAGTAGCATTAAGCAAACAAACACAACTTTTGAACGGATTACAAACAATCGGCATGTTGCACTGTAATTTAGCAAGTGTTTTCTATTACTTTTTTCCCAGGACAGAATAATTTGTATTAAAAATTAAAATATAATGATTTTTCTGATTGTTGACTGATCAGAAAGTTATTTAGACTGAGCCCTGGGAAATCAACCATGATGAATACCTGTGTAGGTATGTATTTTTTTTGGAGAATACCAAATTTAGTTCTTCAAGGTCAGAACTGCATGTGAGAGAACAGTTTGTCAGCTAAAAATCTACTTTATTTACAAAGCTGTAAATCAAATCTCCCAATGGTTCCTGACTGTGACAGGGAGCTGTTCCTAGTAGGGATGAACAAAGAATGCTGGCAATATGGCAGGAGTCTATAATCGCAGTAGGGTCACCAGATAATCCCAGCTGTCCAGCTAAAAGAGACAGATGCATACATTGGGCAGCAGTGATATAGGAAGATGCTGGAGGCAGATTCTTCTTTTAGTGACAACAAACGCATCATTTCATATTGCATGGGAAAAGGCAATGGTAAACTATTCATGAATTTTAAAGGAATTTTATTTTATCAGTAGATAATATAAGATGATTGACAATATAATGCCAGATGATAGTCGGATGCTATTCAACATGGTACTGAGCAATAACTAGGGATCTTTCAGATCACTTGTGGAGTTTATGATGAAGGTAGATTAAAGCTTTTGAGACATCTAGCTGCTGATGTTACCAAGCAAGAAAATAAATTCAAAGCTGCAAAGAAAGAATTACAATGGGGACATGAAAAATGACAAGCATGAGCATGGAAAAGCTCAGGAGAGTGGAAAAGTAAATGAATCAACTTCATATTAACATTTTAGGCATCGGTGAATTGACATGGGCTGGAACTGAATACTGAATACTGCATTGTTTACTATTCAGGACACAAAATAACACAAAAGGAACAGTGTTGTTTATATAGTTGAGAATGATATAGTAAAAACAGTACTTGGCTACAATGCATTCAAGGATCAAATGATATCAATTAGACGTTACAGACAATCCTTTAATATGATGGTTATCACATTTATGTTCCAACCACTAATGAAGAAGACAAGGTTTATGAGCAAGTTCAAAATTGTCAGAGGACTTAAAGGCTAGGTCACACTGGCCGACGGATGTAAAACGTATGTAAAAAGGACACAGCGGACGAGTAAATTTTCCATCTGTTGTTATCCGCTCTCAAAAGTGCCCCAAATTTGCATGATGCGCTTAACCTTTTTTTCAAAGTTTTCCCAAACATTTTATTAAGTAAAAAAAATGAACAAAGTGTGTTGCAAGCAAGATAACCTTTATTAATAACAAACTGTATGACTTTATAAAAAGCAAAATGACCCCAAGTAAAGTGGTCTTTAAGGCAAAGATAAACGTGAACAGGTGAACAATCAGTCTCTGGAACCTTCTCAGTCACTCTGAGGCGTGCCATGGTCTCAGTTTTAAAGGGGCCAGGAATGTGGAGTGGGCCTGTTGCTGGAGTTGCTAGTCCTGGGCGCATTGGGGTGCTGGCCCCGAGAGTACAACAGGAGAATGGTGTGTGCAGGAAACTCTCAGAGAGCATGACTCAGTCCGTGAAGTTGAGAGGCCTTCCTCAAGGACCTGGGATGTGAGGCCCAGACTGATGCAAAGAGTTCTGAGGAAGGACTTGGCTGTGGAGTGGAGGAAGGATGGAGTGGTGGGGCGTGTCTGGTCTGCAGCTGGCGTCAGCTGAGGCGTTTGTGACATTGTGGTGTCGAGGAACTGGGTGTGACTGCGGAAGGCCGTGCTTTCTGCTGCTGGGAAGTCCTGGTAAGTGCGTAGGCTTTGGTAGGTGAGGGCTGATGAATCGTGAAGGGCCTGTGACATTGCTGGCGTGGAGGAGAGACCTGGGAGTGGGTAGGAGTAGCGTTCAGTCGGCCTGGAGGGTGGCTGTGGCAGAAGAGCTGTGATCCTCATCCTTCATCACCTGGTTACTGGCTTGGGCATGTCATAAGGGTCTGGCTCACGTATGTGATTGAAGGGCTTCGGTTGGAGATGGTTATGTCAAAGTGGACAGCTGGGAGAGGAGATCTGTGTGTCTTTTAATTTAGTGTCCTGATCTCCAAGAGGACAGTGTGGTCTGTCCCTCGGTTTGCCTCTGCCTGCTTTCTGTGGAGGTGGAGCTGGGTGTTGGGTGTGGGTTGGTCTCTCGTGGCTGCTTCTTCTTGGCTCCATCATTTTGAGACAGGGGATCCTCATGTCTCAGCAGGGGAGTGCAGCTGTCAGTGGGGTGTCTGTCAGGGGCACTCCAAAGACAACCTGCACTGGACATGTTAGTTGTCTCCTGGCTGGAGATAAGGACTGGCTCTCTGTGGGCCTGTCTGAGGAAGGGTTGAAAAAGAGGGGCTGCTCTCAGTGCAGATTGTCACCCTCAGGAGCTGCACTGACATGACATAGGTCTCCGTCAGTGAGGCTTGACGGCGGCCTGCCCGGATTTCTTCAGGTGCAGCTTTGCTATAGCCCAGGTGTGCATATTGCTTTTACCACCACCAGGAGGACATCTGAAGTGTAGCCGCAGCGTTCTCCGCTTCTTCTCGCACGCTGGCCTTTGCTCTCCGCTTTGGTGTCCGATAGAGCCTATGCGCCTTCCTCACAGGTACTCGTTTCCCGTCAGCCATTCAGCCACCTCCTCTCATCGTCTTCGGAAATAGGAGTACTGTTTCCTTCTTCCCCTTACTCTTCTTGCCTCTTTCCTCCCTCTGGCGGGGGCTTCAGGCTTTTCAGCCAGCAGGAATTTGGAGCGTCTTGGGGCTGGTCTACCACAGCAGCAGGAGAAGCACAGCAGCAGGAGGAGAAGCAAGCTGCACAGAGACAACAGGAGAAGCACCAGCAGCAGCACAGCAGGAGAAGCAACAGGAGGAGCAAGGCACCAGAGCACAGCAACACAGAAGCAAGCACATCAGGAGAAGCACCAGCACGCACCAGCACCAGCACCACAGCGTTCAGAGTCAGTGCAGGGGGTGGGATGGTTGGTTCTGTCCTTCTTGTCGAGGGCTGGCAGGAATGTAGGCACAGGCTTCTCTCTTTCCATGGTGTTCTCTCAAGATGTCTCTGGCAGCAGGTTATTTCCGTCTGAACTGTGATGCTTGCGAGCTGCCTCCTTTTATTCTGGAGTTACGCAATTCATCCTCCCCGCATGCGCAGTTGAAACGCTTTTGGTATCTGCTACGCATCGCTATGCATCTTCTAGACGTCCATAGATGCATCCATGTAGTCTGCTACTGCATCTGCCCTTCCGCTACGCATCCACTTTCGCTGTTCTCCCTGGAAGCCCTGTGGATTGTGTATCCTGCTTCCATCTGCTAGGCTTCCTACGAACATCCGCTTTACATCCCGCTACATCCCTCCCCGCTCGTTCCTTTTCTGTTGTTTGTCCGCTCTGTTT